>CAWUFW010020271.1:0-156698 GCA_963921515.1 Calotriton arnoldi | reverse complement strand
GCCCCAGTAAACAGCGGCAGAGCCACAGGGATATCGTGGCGGTGCATGCTCGTGGCTCAGGCGGAGCCACTAAATCCAAAAAACAAAGTTTGCCCTGTCTTGAGCTGCACTCGCTGGAAGGTTCTCGCTGATACCTGACAGGCGCCTCATGCGTGGACCCACACCTCATTACTCCAGCCAACGCGTTTCGGGCTTACGCCCTTCTTCCATGGGCTTTTCAAACAAAGAAGGCATGCAAAGACCAGCAGTGATATTCCGTTATTTTTAATTGATAATTGCGCTCAGGTGAGTATTACGCATGGGAGTCTGGGACTCGTAGTCCAATTTTCATTCACATGGACTGCTGCCATAAAATGTCACACAAAGTTCTTAGAGGTTCATGTCCTTCACAATCCCGCCTGTACAAATCACACAGCTCCAACCAGCTCCGCGTTTCGCTGCCCCAGTAAACAGCGGCAGAGCCACAGGGATATCGTGGCGGTGCATGCTCGTGGCTCAGGCGGAGCCACTAAATCCAAAAAACAAAGTTTGCCCTGTCTTGAGCTGCACTCGCTGGAAGGTTCTCGCTGATACCTGACAGGCGCCTCATGCGTGGACCCACACCTCATTACTCCAGCCAACGCGTTTCGGGCTTACGCCCTTCTTCCATGGGCTTTTCAAACAAAGAAGGCATGCAAAGACCAGCAGTGATATTCCGTTATTTTTAATTGATAATTGCGCTCAGGTGAGTATTACGCATGGGAGTCTGGGACTCGTAGTCCAATTTTCATTCACATGGACTGCTGCCATAAAATGTCACACAAAGTTCTTAGAGGTTCATGTCCTTCACAATCCCGCCTGTACAAATCACACAGCTCCAACCAGCTCCGCGTTTCGCTGCCCCAGTAAACAGCGGCAGAGCCACAGGGATATCGTGGCGGTGCATGCTCGTGGCTCAGGCGGAGCCACTAAATCCAAAAAACAAAGTTTGCCCTGTCTTGAGCTGCACTCGCTGGAAGGTTCTCGCTGATACCTGACAGGCGCCTCATGCGTGGACCCACACCTCATTACTCCAGCCAACGCGTTTCGGGCTTACGCCCTTCTTCCATGGGCTTTTCAAACAAAGAAGGCATGCAAAGACCAGCAGTGATATTCCGTTATTTTTAATTGATAATTGCGCTCAGGTGAGTATTACGCATGGGAGTCTGGGACTCGTAGTCCAATTTTCATTCACATGGACTGCTGCCATAAAATGTCACACAAAGTTCTTAGAGGTTCATGTCCTTCACAATCCCGCCTGTACAAATCACACAGCTCCAACCAGCTCCGCGTTTCGCTGCCCCAGTAAACAGCGGCAGAGCCACAGGGATATCGTGGCGGTGCATGCTCGTGGCTCAGGCGGAGCCACTAAATCCAAAAAACAAAGTTTGCCCTGTCTTGAGCTGCACTCGCTGGAAGGTTCTCGCTGATACCTGACAGGCGCCTCATGCGTGGACCCACACCTCATTACTCCAGCCAACGCGTTTCGGGCTTACGCCCTTCTTCCATGGGCTTTTCAAACAAAGAAGGCATGCAAAGACCAGCAGTGATATTCCGTTATTTTTAATTGATAATTGCGCTCAGGTGAGTATTACGCATGGGAGTCTGGGACTCGTAGTCCAATTTTCATTCACATGGACTGCTGCCATAAAATGTCACACAAAGTTCTTAGAGGTTCATGTCCTTCACAATCCCGCCTGTACAAATCACACAGCTCCAACCAGCTCCGCGTTTCGCTGCCCCAGTAAACAGCGGCAGAGCCACAGGGATATCGTGGCGGTGCATGCTCGTGGCTCAGGCGGAGCCACTAAATCCAAAAAACAAAGTTTGCCCTGTCTTGAGCTGCACTCGCTGGAAGGTTCTCGCTGATACCTGACAGGCGCCTCATGCGTGGACCCACACCTCATTACTCCAGCCAACGCGTTTCGGGCTTACGCCCTTCTTCCATGGGCTTTTCAAACAAAGAAGGCATGCAAAGACCAGCAGTGATATTCCGTTATTTTTAATTGATAATTGCGCTCAGGTGAGTATTACGCATGGGAGTCTGGGACTCGTAGTCCAATTTTCATTCACATGGACTGCTGCCATAAAATGTCACACAAAGTTCTTAGAGGTTCATGTCCTTCACAATCCCGCCTGTACAAATCACACAGCTCCAACCAGCTCCGCGTTTCGCTGCCCCAGTAAACAGCGGCAGAGCCACAGGGATATCGTGGCGGTGCATGCTCGTGGCTCAGGCGGAGCCACTAAATCCAAAAAACAAAGTTTGCCCTGTCTTGAGCTGCACTCGCTGGAAGGTTCTCGCTGATACCTGACAGGCGCCTCATGCGTGGACCCACACCTCATTACTCCAGCCAACGCGTTTCGGGCTTACGCCCTTCTTCCATGGGCTTTTCAAACAAAGAAGGCATGCAAAGACCAGCAGTGATATTCCGTTATTTTTAATTGATAATTGCGCTCAGGTGAGTATTACGCATGGGAGTCTGGGACTCGTAGTCCAATTTTCATTCACATGGACTGCTGCCATAAAATGTCACACAAAGTTCTTAGAGGTTCATGTCCTTCACAATCCCGCCTGTACAAATCACACAGCTCCAACCAGCTCCGCGTTTCGCTGCCCCAGTAAACAGCGGCAGAGCCACAGGGATATCGTGGCGGTGCATGCTCGTGGCTCAGGCGGAGCCACTAAATCCAAAAAACAAAGTTTGCCCTGTCTTGAGCTGCACTCGCTGGAAGGTTCTCGCTGATACCTGACAGGCGCCTCATGCGTGGACCCACACCTCATTACTCCAGCCAACGCGTTTCGGGCTTACGCCCTTCTTCCATGGGCTTTTCAAACAAAGAAGGCATGCAAAGACCAGCAGTGATATTCCGTTATTTTTAATTGATAATTGCGCTCAGGTGAGTATTACGCATGGGAGTCTGGGACTCGTAGTCCAATTTTCATTCACATGGACTGCTGCCATAAAATGTCACACAAAGTTCTTAGAGGTTCATGTCCTTCACAATCCCGCCTGTACAAATCACACAGCTCCAACCAGCTCCGCGTTTCGCTGCCCCAGTAAACAGCGGCAGAGCCACAGGGATATCGTGGCGGTGCATGCTCGTGGCTCAGGCGGAGCCACTAAATCCAAAAAACAAAGTTTGCCCTGTCTTGAGCTGCACTCGCTGGAAGGTTCTCGCTGATACCTGACAGGCGCCTCATGCGTGGACCCACACCTCATTACTCCAGCCAACGCGTTTCGGGCTTACGCCCTTCTTCCATGGGCTTTTCAAACAAAGAAGGCATGCAAAGACCAGCAGTGATATTCCGTTATTTTTAATTGATAATTGCGCTCAGGTGAGTATTACGCATGGGAGTCTGGGACTCGTAGTCCAATTTTCATTCACATGGACTGCTGCCATAAAATGTCACACAAAGTTCTTAGAGGTTCATGTCCTTCACAATCCCGCCTGTACAAATCACACAGCTCCAACCAGCTCCGCGTTTCGCTGCCCCAGTAAACAGCGGCAGAGCCACAGGGATATCGTGGCGGTGCATGCTCGTGGCTCAGGCGGAGCCACTAAATCCAAAAAACAAAGTTTGCCCTGTCTTGAGCTGCACTCGCTGGAAGGTTCTCGCTGATACCTGACAGGCGCCTCATGCGTGGACCCACACCTCATTACTCCAGCCAACGCGTTTCGGGCTTACGCCCTTCTTCCATGGGCTTTTCAAACAAAGAAGGCATGCAAAGACCAGCAGTGATATTCCGTTATTTTTAATTGATAATTGCGCTCAGGTGAGTATTACGCATGGGAGTCTGGGACTCGTAGTCCAATTTTCATTCACATGGACTGCTGCCATAAAATGTCACACAAAGTTCTTAGAGGTTCATGTCCTTCACAATCCCGCCTGTACAAATCACACAGCTCCAACCAGCTCCGCGTTTCGCTGCCCCAGTAAACAGCGGCAGAGCCACAGGGATATCGTGGCGGTGCATGCTCGTGGCTCAGGCGGAGCCACTAAATCCATAAAACAAAGTTTGCCCTGTCTTGAGCTGCACTCGCTGGAAGGTTCTCGCTGATACCTGACAGGCGCCTCATGCGTGGACCCACACCTCATTACTCCAGCCAACGCGTTTCGGGCTTACGCCCTTCTTCCATGGGCTTTTCAAACAAAGAAGGCATGCAAAGACCAGCAGTGATATTCCGTTATTTTTAATTGATAATTGCGCTCAGGTGAGTATTACGCATGGGAGTCTGGGACTCGTAGTCCAATTTTCATTCACATGGACTGCTGCCATAAAATGTCACACAAAGTTCTTAGAGGTTCATGTCCTTCACAATCCCGCCTGTACAAATCACACAGCTCCAACCAGCTCCGCGTTTCGCTGCCCCAGTAAACAGCGGCAGAGCCACAGGGATATCGTGGCGGTGCATGCTCGTGGCTCAGGCGGAGCCACTAAATCCAAAAAACAAAGTTTGCCCTGTCTTGAGCTGCACTCGCTGGAAGGTTCTCGCTGATACCTGACAGGCGCCTCATGCGTGGACCCACACCTCATTACTCCAGCCAACGCGTTTCGGGCTTACGCCCTTCTTCCATGGGCTTTTCAAACAAAGAAGGCATGCAAAGACCAGCAGTGATATTCCGTTATTTTTAATTGATAATTGCGCTCAGGTGAGTATTACGCATGGGAGTCTGGGACTCGTAGTCCAATTTTCATTCACATGGACTGCTGCCATAAAATGTCACACAAAGTTCTTAGAGGTTCATGTCCTTCACAATCCCGCCTGTACAAATCACACAGCTCCAACCAGCTCCGCGTTTCGCTGCCCCAGTAAACAGCGGCAGAGCCACAGGGATATCGTGGCGGTGCATGCTCGTGGCTCAGGCGGAGCCACTAAATCCAAAAACAAAGTTTGCCCTGTCTTGAGCTGCACTCGCTGGAAGGTTCTCGCTGATACCTGACAGGCGCCTCATGCGTGGACCCACACCTCATTACTCCAGCCAACGCGTTTCGGGCTTACGCCCTTCTTCCATGGGCTTTTCAAACAAAGAAGGCATGCAAAGACCAGCAGTGATATTCCGTTATTTTTAATTGATAATTGCGCTCAGGTGAGTATTACGCATGGGAGTCTGGGACTCGTAGTCCAATTTTCATTCACATGGACTGCTGCCATAAAATGTCACACAAAGTTCTTAGAGGTTCATGTCCTTCACAATCCCGCCTGTACAAATCACACAGCTCCAACCAGCTCCGCGTTTCGCTGCCCCAGTAAACAGCGGCAGAGCCACAGGGATATCGTGGCGGTGCATGCTCGTGGCTCAGGCGGAGCCACTAAATCCAAAAACAAAGTTTGCCCTGTCTTGAGCTGCACTCGCTGGAAGGTTCTCGCTGATACCTGACAGGCGCCTCATGCGTGGACCCACACCTCATTACTCCAGCCAACGCGTTTCGGGCTTACGCCCTTCTTCCATGGGCTTTTCAAACAAAGAAGGCATGCAAAGACCAGCAGTGATATTCCGTTATTTTTAATTGATAATTGCGCTCAGGTGAGTATTACGCATGGGAGTCTGGGACTCGTAGTCCAATTTTCATTCACATGGACTGCTGCCATAAAATGTCACACAAAGTTCTTAGAGGTTCATGTCCTTCACAATCCCGCCTGTACAAATCACACAGCTCCAACCAGCTCCGCGTTTCGCTGCCCCAGTAAACAGCGGCAGAGCCACAGGGATATCGTGGCGGTGCATGCTCGTGGCTCAGGCGGAGCCACTAAATCCAAAAAACAAAGTTTGCCCTGTCTTGAGCTGCACTCGCTGGAAGGTTCTCGCTGATACCTGACAGGCGCCTCATGCGTGGACCCACACCTCATTACTCCAGCCAACGCGTTTCGGGCTTACGCCCTTCTTCCATGGGCTTTTCAAACAAAGAAGGCATGCAAAGACCAGCAGTGATATTCCGTTATTTTTAATTGATAATTGCGCTCAGGTGAGTATTACGCATGGGAGTCTGGGACTCGTAGTCCAATTTTCATTCACATGGACTGCTGCCATAAAATGTCACACAAAGTTCTTAGAGGTTCATGTCCTTCACAATCCCGCCTGTACAAATCACACAGCTCCAACCAGCTCCGCGTTTCGCTGCCCCAGTAAACAGCGGCAGAGCCACAGGGATATCGTGGCGGTGCATGCTCGTGGCTCAGGCGGAGCCACTAAATCCAAAAAACAAAGTTTGCCCTGTCTTGAGCTGCACTCGCTGGAAGGTTCTCGCTGATACCTGACAGGCGCCTCATGCGTGGACCCACACCTCATTACTCCAGCCAACGCGTTTCGGGCTTACGCCCTTCTTCCATGGGCTTTTCAAACAAAGAAGGCATGCAAAGACCAGCAGTGATATTCCGTTATTTTTAATTGATAATTGCGCTCAGGTGAGTATTACGCATGGGAGTCTGGGACTCGTAGTCCAATTTTCATTCACATGGACTGCTGCCATAAAATGTCACACAAAGTTCTTAGAGGTTCATGTCCTTCACAATCCCGCCTGTACAAATCACACAGCTCCAACCAGCTCCGCGTTTCGCTGCCCCAGTAAACAGCGGCAGAGCCACAGGGATATCGTGGCGGTGCATGCTCGTGGCTCAGGCGGAGCCACTAAATCCAAAAACAAAGTTTGCCCTGTCTTGAGCTGCACTCGCTGGAAGGTTCTCGCTGATACCTGACAGGCGCCTCATGCGTGGACCCACACCTCATTACTCCAGCCAACGCGTTTCGGGCTTACGCCCTTCTTCCATGGGCTTTTCAAACAAAGAAGGCATGCAAAGACCAGCAGTGATATTCCGTTATTTTTAATTGATAATTGCGCTCAGGTGAGTATTACGCATGGGAGTCTGGGACTCGTAGTCCAATTTTCATTCACATGGACTGCTGCCATAAAATGTCACACAAAGTTCTTAGAGGTTCATGTCCTTCACAATCCCGCCTGTACAAATCACACAGCTCCAACCAGCTCCGCGTTTCGCTGCCCCAGTAAACAGCGGCAGAGCCACAGGGATATCGTGGCGGTGCATGCTCGTGGCTCAGGCGGAGCCACTAAATCCAAAAAACAAAGTTTGCCCTGTCTTGAGCTGCACTCGCTGGAAGGTTCTCGCTGATACCTGACAGGCGCCTCATGCGTGGACCCACACCTCATTACTCCAGCCAACGCGTTTCGGGCTTACGCCCTTCTTCCATGGGCTTTTCAAACAAAGAAGGCATGCAAAGACCAGCAGTGATATTCCGTTATTTTTAATTGATAATTGCGCTCAGGTGAGTATTACGCATGGGAGTCTGGGACTCGTAGTCCAATTTTCATTCACATGGACTGCTGCCATAAAATGTCACACAAAGTTCTTAGAGGTTCATGTCCTTCACAATCCCGCCTGTACAAATCACACAGCTCCAACCAGCTCCGCGTTTCGCTGCCCCAGTAAACAGCGGCAGAGCCACAGGGATATCGTGGCGGTGCATGCTCGTGGCTCAGGCGGAGCCACTAAATCCATAAAACAAAGTTTGCCCTGTCTTGAGCTGCACTCGCTGGAAGGTTCTCGCTGATACCTGACAGGCGCCTCATGCGTGGACCCACACCTCATTACTCCAGCCAACGCGTTTCGGGCTTACGCCCTTCTTCCATGGGCTTTTCAAACAAAGAAGGCATGCAAAGACCAGCAGTGATATTCCGTTATTTTTAATTGATAATTGCGCTCAGGTGAGTATTACGCATGGGAGTCTGGGACTCGTAGTCCAATTTTCATTCACATGGACTGCTGCCATAAAATGTCACACAAAGTTCTTAGAGGTTCATGTCCTTCACAATCCCGCCTGTACAAATCACACAGCTCCAACCAGCTCCGCGTTTCGCTGCCCCAGTAAACAGCGGCAGAGCCACAGGGATATCGTGGCGGTGCATGCTCGTGGCTCAGGCGGAGCCACTAAATCCAAAAACAAAGTTTGCCCTGTCTTGAGCTGCACTCGCTGGAAGGTTCTCGCTGATACCTGACAGGCGCCTCATGCGTGGACCCACACCTCATTACTCCAGCCAACGCGTTTCGGGCTTACGCCCTTCTTCCATGGGCTTTTCAAACAAAGAAGGCATGCAAAGACCAGCAGTGATATTCCGTTATTTTTAATTGATAATTGCGCTCAGGTGAGTATTACGCATGGGAGTCTGGGACTCGTAGTCCAATTTTCATTCACATGGACTGCTGCCATAAAATGTCACACAAAGTTCTTAGAGGTTCATGTCCTTCACAATCCCGCCTGTACAAATCACACAGCTCCAACCAGCTCCGCGTTTCGCTGCCCCAGTAAACAGCGGCAGAGCCACAGGGATATCGTGGCGGTGCATGCTCGTGGCTCAGGCGGAGCCACTAAATCCAAAAAACAAAGTTTGCCCTGTCTTGAGCTGCACTCGCTGGAAGGTTCTCGCTGATACCTGACAGGCGCCTCATGCGTGGACCCACACCTCATTACTCCAGCCAACGCGTTTCGGGCTTACGCCCTTCTTCCATGGGCTTTTCAAACAAAGAAGGCATGCAAAGACCAGCAGTGATATTCCGTTATTTTTAATTGATAATTGCGCTCAGGTGAGTATTACGCATGGGAGTCTGGGACTCGTAGTCCAATTTTCATTCACATGGACTGCTGCCATAAAATGTCACACAAAGTTCTTAGAGGTTCATGTCCTTCACAATCCCGCCTGTACAAATCACACAGCTCCAACCAGCTCCGCGTTTCGCTGCCCCAGTAAACAGCGGCAGAGCCACAGGGATATCGTGGCGGTGCATGCTCGTGGCTCAGGCGGAGCCACTAAATCCAAAAACAAAGTTTGCCCTGTCTTGAGCTGCACTCGCTGGAAGGTTCTCGCTGATACCTGACAGGCGCCTCATGCGTGGACCCACACCTCATTACTCCAGCCAACGCGTTTCGGGCTTACGCCCTTCTTCCATGGGCTTTTCAAACAAAGAAGGCATGCAAAGACCAGCAGTGATATTCCGTTATTTTTAATTGATAATTGCGCTCAGGTGAGTATTACGCATGGGAGTCTGGGACTCGTAGTCCAATTTTCATTCACATGGACTGCTGCCATAAAATGTCACACAAAGTTCTTAGAGGTTCATGTCCTTCACAATCCCGCCTGTACAAATCACACAGCTCCAACCAGCTCCGCGTTTCGCTGCCCCAGTAAACAGCGGCAGAGCCACAGGGATATCGTGGCGGTGCATGCTCGTGGCTCAGGCGGAGCCACTAAATCCATAAAACAAAGTTTGCCCTGTCTTGAGCTGCACTCGCTGGAAGGTTCTCGCTGATACCTGACAGGCGCCTCATGCGTGGACCCACACCTCATTACTCCAGCCAACGCGTTTCGGGCTTACGCCCTTCTTCCATGGGCTTTTCAAACAAAGAAGGCATGCAAAGACCAGCAGTGATATTCCGTTATTTTTAATTGATAATTGCGCTCAGGTGAGTATTACGCATGGGAGTCTGGGACTCGTAGTCCAATTTTCATTCACATGGACTGCTGCCATAAAATGTCACACAAAGTTCTTAGAGGTTCATGTCCTTCACAATCCCGCCTGTACAAATCACACAGCTCCAACCAGCTCCGCGTTTCGCTGCCCCAGTAAACAGCGGCAGAGCCACAGGGATATCGTGGCGGTGCATGCTCGTGGCTCAGGCGGAGCCACTAAATCCAAAAAACAAAGTTTGCCCTGTCTTGAGCTGCACTCGCTGGAAGGTTCTCGCTGATACCTGACAGGCGCCTCATGCGTGGACCCACACCTCATTACTCCAGCCAACGCGTTTCGGGCTTACGCCCTTCTTCCATGGGCTTTTCAAACAAAGAAGGCATGCAAAGACCAGCAGTGATATTCCGTTATTTTTAATTGATAATTGCGCTCAGGTGAGTATTACGCATGGGAGTCTGGGACTCGTAGTCCAATTTTCATTCACATGGACTGCTGCCATAAAATGTCACACAAAGTTCTTAGAGGTTCATGTCCTTCACAATCCCGCCTGTACAAATCACACAGCTCCAACCAGCTCCGCGTTTCGCTGCCCCAGTAAACAGCGGCAGAGCCACAGGGATATCGTGGCGGTGCATGCTCGTGGCTCAGGCGGAGCCACTAAATCCATAAAACAAAGTTTGCCCTGTCTTGAGCTGCACTCGCTGGAAGGTTCTCGCTGATACCTGACAGGCGCCTCATGCGTGGACCCACACCTCATTACTCCAGCCAACGCGTTTCGGGCTTACGCCCTTCTTCCATGGGCTTTTCAAACAAAGAAGGCATGCAAAGACCAGCAGTGATATTCCGTTATTTTTAATTGATAATTGCGCTCAGGTGAGTATTACGCATGGGAGTCTGGGACTCGTAGTCCAATTTTCATTCACATGGACTGCTGCCATAAAATGTCACACAAAGTTCTTAGAGGTTCATGTCCTTCACAATCCCGCCTGTACAAATCACACAGCTCCAACCAGCTCCGCGTTTCGCTGCCCCAGTAAACAGCGGCAGAGCCACAGGGATATCGTGGCGGTGCATGCTCGTGGCTCAGGCGGAGCCACTAAATCCAAAAAACAAAGTTTGCCCTGTCTTGAGCTGCACTCGCTGGAAGGTTCTCGCTGATACCTGACAGGCGCCTCATGCGTGGACCCACACCTCATTACTCCAGCCAACGCGTTTCGGGCTTACGCCCTTCTTCCATGGGCTTTTCAAACAAAGAAGGCATGCAAAGACCAGCAGTGATATTCCGTTATTTTTAATTGATAATTGCGCTCAGGTGAGTATTACGCATGGGAGTCTGGGACTCGTAGTCCAATTTTCATTCACATGGACTGCTGCCATAAAATGTCACACAAAGTTCTTAGAGGTTCATGTCCTTCACAATCCCGCCTGTACAAATCACACAGCTCCAACCAGCTCCGCGTTTCGCTGCCCCAGTAAACAGCGGCAGAGCCACAGGGATATCGTGGCGGTGCATGCTCGTGGCTCAGGCGGAGCCACTAAATCCAAAAAACAAAGTTTGCCCTGTCTTGAGCTGCACTCGCTGGAAGGTTCTCGCTGATACCTGACAGGCGCCTCATGCGTGGACCCACACCTCATTACTCCAGCCAACGCGTTTCGGGCTTACGCCCTTCTGTACATATATACATATATATATATATATATATATATATATATATATATATATATATATATATATATATATATATATATATATATATATATATATATATGTATGTATATATATATATATGTATGTAAAGCATTTCTGTACCATAGAACATGCACACTTTCCAATGTGAAACACAGGTCTTTATTTATAAAGAAAAAGGCAAAGTTATAGCAGGCATTTTTAGCCCATAGGCCGCATAGATAAAACACAACAGAGAAAAACTGGAACCGTGCCTTTAAGACCTCCAAGAACTTATGTACTCATATCAGTAACAATAAAAGACAAGTGAGCATGGAAAAACAAAAAGCATATTTTACTCTAATTAGCAAGTTATCAGTTAATGAAGATTGTATTGTGCGAAATGCCGATGAAGGGGGCAATATTGTCCTTTGGGATAGAAGAAAATATCTGGCAGAGTCATATAAACAACTGAATAATAGGGCATGCTATGTCAAAATTAATGAGAAAGAAATGCTGCTGAGTCATCAGGGTTACAATGCGGAATTGAAGCAGTGGTACGACCAATGCTTAATTAACCACGATGAGTACATGTTTTTGAAGATAGAGAACCCGGTCACACCAGTGCTATATTCAATTCCAAAAGTCCACAAGGACTTAGTTAACCCACCAGGGCGCCCCATTATTTCAGCTATAGGGAGTGCCTTTGAACACACTTCCAAGTATGTTGATTCTTTTCTGTGTAATCTGGTCAAATCACTGCCTTCATATATACAGGACACAAGAGATTTCCTTCGAAGGATTTATGATCTTCCTTGGGAAGATGATTTCTTATTGATTACCATTGACGTGTCCATGCTGTATACCAGCATTAGACACAAAGATGGCCTTAGAGCCATAAAATACTTCTTGGGAGCAAGACCCTTAAGGTTATGGTCACATACTCAAATGCTTCTACGGATGGTTGAGAAGTGTCTCACAAGCAACTTCTTCTTGTTTAATGGAGAGCTCTTCCTTCAAGAGTGCAGGACTGCGATGGGCACCTGCTTCGCCCCCAGCTATGCGAATTTGCATATGGGCTGGTGGGAGGAGCAGGTGATCCGCACGCAGTTCCAGGAGGAATGGGAGAACACATTATGCACTGGAGTCGTTTCATTGATGACTTGTTTTTGGTGTGGAGGGGCTCGGTAGATGATGCAGAGAACTTCCTAAACAAAATTCAAGAGAATGATCTAAATTTAAAATTTACAAGCGACATCAGTGCCACGAGTGTGAATTTCTTAGACCTCACAATATACATCAAAGAAGGAAAACTGGAAACGAGATTATATAGGAAGCCAACATCAGGAAACACGTTGCTTCATGCAACTAGTTTCCATCCGATTAATTTAATTAGGAGTATTCCTTATGGTGAGTGTCTAACAATGAGACAAAATTGTAGTGAAGAAGCAGAAACCAAAAAAGAGCTCAACCATCTAAAGCGCAGATTTAAGGCCAGAGGGTACTCGGAGGAATGTATTGAGACTGCAGTTTTTAGAGCCTCAAAGAAGAGAAGAGAAGAAATTCTTTTCAAAAAAGTTGAAAAACAAGCCACACAGGAGATGGCTACTAAAGAACAGTGTAGATTAATAACTACATTTAGCAAGCAACAGAGCAGTGTAAGGAGCATTCTTAATAAACATTGGCATGTTATTAAAAATGATCCAATTTTGGAAAACGTCGTGCCACGCAGACCACAAGTCACTTTTAGACGAGCCAGATCTTTCAAACAAGCACTAGTTAGGAACAATTTTTAAAAAGCCCAACCTAAAACAACATGGTTGAGCAGAAGGCAGGGATTTTTAAAATGCTCTAAGTGCAAGGCATGTTTGTACGGAATTAACACAGAGCAATACAAACCAGGCCTGTCCAGTAAAATGAGAACGATCAAAGGAAAATACAACTGTAAGACAACAGAGTTTGCTGTCTACGTGCTGCAGTGCCCTTGTGGCCTGCAGCATATGGTTAGCACAATTCTGGAAGTCCATAAACGGATATTACAGCATCTTAGAGCAATTAAAAATGGCGATAGAACGTATCCAGTTGCTCGCCATTTTGAGGCGTTCCACAATAAAGATGCTAAAGGTTTGACATATTTTGTGGTGGATGCAGTGGCACCTGATATCCGAGGTGGGAACAGAGAGAAGAAATTAAGAAGACTAGAGTCTCGATATATCATTGAGTTGAATTCTAAAACCCCAGAGGGGTTGAATATAGAAGAAGATTTTCACACGCACTTGTAATAAGATGACTCGACTGAGATATCCCTCCAAGATCGCAAGTAATGATTTTAATTGTATCTCAAGCATGATTTTAACTCTGTGCACTTTATATAGACAGACAAGCAGGATGGAGAATATCTGCAGTACCTAAATATGCCCACTTGGGCTTAATCACAGAAAGGTTTTATAGGATATGATGTATTTTCACTGAGTTTCCATGATTGGGAACAAAATGAATTATAATATCATAAAAATGAACCAAGGATGCATTAATGAATTTATATCAATGAACAAATGGGGTACTAATCCCAAAAGCATTTTACAGATTATGGTAATTAATTTGGTGAAAATCATCATTTTATGATGAATAATGGTCCTGATTTTGAAATAACATAATCACTATGATTGAGAATGAATTGGAATAGTATATGCAAACTACGAGTCTGTCTTCACTATTGTTTCTTTTGTAGTTTTCACGTGATCACGTATGTAAAAAAAATTTAAATGTTGGTTGTTTGTTTTGCCTCGGCATTGGTGAGCAAGGCGTTCATTGGTGGCCGATTAAAGCTTTGAAAAGCAACTACACATGGCGTTGTCATCCTTGTTAAAAGGAGTGCTGTGATATATATATATATATATATATATATATATATATATATATATATATATATATATATACATATGCATTTATGTATTATGTATTTATATATATATATATATATATATATATATATATATAGGTATATATATATATATCCTTCGATTCCGTCTCATCAAAACGATCCTCATAAGAACGGATACGGACCACGGTATTTGTGCTTTAGTGTTTATTCAGTGCACAGTCGCCATAACGCGTTTCGGCTCGGGATTTGATCACATGACATGGGACCATCGTATCATTACTGATTTTAAAGTGACGAGTGCTCATGTGGCGTACCACATGTGGAACATAGAAATGAACATAAAAGACATTTAAATGCAAACCATGATGGTTACTTCTATATATTGCGTGTCTGACATCTAGGTTAAAATTAGGCTACAAATCAGGCTAAAATCATCCATGGCTAAAATATTTTAAAACATTTCAATCAATCAAAATGTCACAATAAAGTACAATTGTTTTCAACATGTTGCTGTTAGCCATGTATATGAGATTTTGTTAACACCTCGTAACAGTTTAGGCCCTTAGTGACCAAAGTTATCTTGTGGAGATGTTCTAGCCTATGTTTACACATGGCACATTAGAGTTTTCCTCCCACCCATTGTCAGTATTTCCATTGCAACATGTCTCAGATGTAAACATCGCTACAAGTAAAATAAGTGCTGTAGTGCAAAGTACAAAAGTGACTAAAGTGAATAAGTGCCTAGAGCGTTTTCGCGACACCATTGGTGTTGATTCTTTATGTGTTTTTATATACATGTTTTTGTATATATTTTTTTATATATTTTTATACATCTTTATGAATGGTCGGGACATATATGTTAATTTATATGGCTTGGAGCCCCAATGCCAAAATTTAACTAATGGTCTCATTTGAACTGTTCGAACAGTTCCATCTCACCCGCTATCTGCTCAATCTGGTATGAATACCAGTATGTGGATTTGGTGCGTTCATGGGCTGTTATTTGCTTAATCATAGGGATCTCTTTTATGGAAATACGTGCATATGTCAGCGTCTCCAATAAATAAATATCACACTCCATATACGTGTTGAGGTGTGGTGCAGCGGCCAGGGCAGCTGACTTCGGAGCACAGGGCTCACGGTTCGATCCATGGCTCCGGCGGCAGCTCAGCTCAGCACTATGTGACTCTGGGCAATAGCTCACTTAATTTCCACGACGGCCCCCAGCGCCTTGAGACCCGTAAGGGTGAGTAGTTCGCGCTTTACAAATACGGATTTATATAAATAAATATATAAAAATTATATAAATAAATACATAAAATGTAAATAATTAAATATCAGATAAAAATCAGATGAATATTAGTTAAAACCTCCTTGAATCTTATACTTCAGTTATTATAGGCATGTATATAGATCCTCCGATATGTTTTAACCCCCGGGATGTTTAGAATCCATTTCAATGATGTAACTGGTTTCAAGTTTTCTCAGTGTAGTCTCTCTATTCCCCCCTCTTCTACTTGGAGGTACTGAATCAATCACATAATATCGAAGATCAAGACAATTGGATTTGTATTTTTCTCTAAAATGGCGTGCCACTGGGTAAGTGTTATCCTGGTTCGTTATAGCCCGCATGTGTTGGAGCACCCTTTTGTGTACTTGTAGCTTGGTGCTTCCAATGTATTGTAAACCACATGGGCAGGATAACACATAGACTGCATACTCAGTCTTGCAGGTCAGAAGTTTTGTGATTTTATGCTCCTGGTACTAAATGGAGTTTGGTATGTTGTTTTATTGATGCCAAGCTGGCATGCTTTGCAAGACTTGCATTTGTAAAAACCCTTGTGGGTTTGCAGCCAACTGATTCCCTCAATGACTTCTGGACTGGTTTTAACTATATATAGCGGCGGACATATTTAAACCTGTGAGTGAAGTAACATCGACTACCAAAAAAGGTGATAACGTTGCTAGTATCCCCACTGGTAACCTCGTGATATTATTTCAAGCTTTGGAAAAGGCACAGGAACGCGAAATAAGAAAATGGTGGGAGGCCACCTCATTGCAGAGATACATAGAATGCGATCGCATTCTGAGGGTCCTGCGCATCTTTACTGTCCCCTCGTATGAACATCCTGACCCGGCACTTCTGAAGGAATGGGCTGATTACACAGCAGAATCCGCCAAGGGGATGGTCAGGATTTTAATTAAATATGCGTGGAGTGACAGAGAAAAATTCCTAGTCGAAATTCAGAAACTTGAAGAAATGATCGCGAAAGACAAAGATGTCAAACAAAGTGAAACTTTAAGAACAGCAATGATGAAACGCTTGAAAGATTACGAAGCCATAATTAGATGCAGAAAACAAACGAAATTTCAGAGAGACGAACAGGACTATCGTACTGGCCGTATTTTAACCTTTGCGCGTAAATTTGACGCCCCAAGAAAAAGAATGACACAACGGGGTACTGCCCGGAATCTAAATAAGGAGACCTCAGAATCGGACATAGAAACATCTGAGGGGAGCAGGTTGCCAACACGGATGAAAGCAGAGGGAATCAAGACACTCCTTATTTTCAGGAATATCAGCTGATGATGGAAACACGTCAAAGGCCAACGCAGAGGACCCATCCTCCACAGAAAAGACAACAAAAAAACGTAAAACAAGGAGAGGAAGGAAAAGAAGGGGAAGAAAGACCGTCCCCGAGAATAACACGCAGCAAAGGGAAGAAGGGGAAACGATAAATAATGAAGATCTATGAACAGTTATTAATCTTTCGGACAGACAACTCACTGAAGATGAGATCAAGGTCCTCCAATTAGGACTAACTTTCAGCCCGACATCTGATTACAATTTCGTACAAACAAGAATAGACCTGTTCAAATATATAAGGAAACTGAAACTACAAAAAATCTTTATTCTGCATCCGAAAAAAGATAGACCTATTGGCGAACAAAATCATGAAGATGACAATCCTGATCAACTAAGTGGCCAAGATCTAGAGACCCTTCTGATACTACAAAATCTAGATACAGGTGACGCAGAAGAGGCAAATATGACAACAGATCTTGAAGAAATAAACATAGAACAATTAAGGGCTAAAAGCAACTTCAAGCGAAAATCAAGAGTGATGCCACAGGCTCCTTTTGATACAATTGACGTCTTTAGCGAAGCAGTTCTCAAGGATCTTAAAGAGTTAACCAAGACAAAGCAAAGTACAAGAAATGATTATAATATCCCGAGGAAACAATGGGAAGCGATCAAGACACTCAAAATGGACTTAACTGTGGAGATTAAGCCCTCCGACAAAGGAGGCAATATTGTTATTTTCAATAAAGAGCATTACTTGAAAGAGGCTTTGAGACAACTTGAAGATACCGAAAGTTATGTATCTATAAACAGAACTGACTATCTAGATTGCATAAAGAAATACCACATGCTTTTAACAGGGTGGAGAGATGAAGGGATGTTAAATCAGGATGAATTTCTCTTTTTATATTGTGAATCACCAATTCTCCAGACATTCTACCATTTACCTAAAATTCATAAGGACCCTGTTAACCCTCCAGGCAGGCCCATTGTGGCCTCAATTAATAGTCTTTTGGAAAACACTTTGTTATATATCGATGTTTTCCTAAATCCCTTAGTCAAAGACCTTGCATCATATGTCAGGGATACACAAGATTTTTTACGATTAACGGAGGGCATTGTGTGGGAATCTGATATGCTTTTGATAACGCTTGATATTACTAGTCTTTATACCTGCATTCGCCACCAAGATGGGATGGCAGCGGTCAAGTGTTTCTTGAACAAGTGATCTTTGAAATTTCACAAGCACAATACAATGCTTCTGGAAATGATCAGTTTCTGTTTAAATAACAATATTTTCCTATTTGCAGGTAAATTGTACTAACAACAACGCGGTACCGCCATGGGCACGTGCTTCGCCCCCAGCTACGCGAATCTTTTCGTGGGCTGGTGGGAGAAGCATGTGGCCTGGGGGAAGACAAAGGAACCTTGGCAGGACAGCATTATTTTATGGGCAAGATATATAGACGACCTTTTTATTGTTTGGAGGGAAGTCGCTCCTCGGCTGAGGAGTATATTGCCTCTCTAAACAATAATGGGTTAAATCTTGAATTCACAGGTCACATTAGTGACAGCGCAGTCAATTATCTAGACCTGGAAGTTTTTATTGAAAGTAATACACTACAAACTCGACTCTACAGAAAGCCAACAGCTGGAAATGCTGTGTTGCATTTAGCGAGGTACCATCCCAAAAGCCTTATAAGAAATATTCCATTTGGTGAACTATTGCGTATTAAACGCAATTGTTCTAACCAAAGAGATTTTAAGATAGCTAAAAACGAAGCTATAGGAAGATTCAAAAGGCGGGGATATAGTAATGCTACCCTACAACAAGCAGAAGCAAAAGTGGGGGAAATAGATAGGAAGACTCTATTGGTAGCAAAAACTAAAACAACTCCTGCACAAGAAAGTAGTGTAAGAATGATTACAACGTACAACAATAAATCTAGTGCGGTTGTACATATCTTCCAGAAAAACTGGCATATCTTACAGACGGACAATATTTTAAAACATCATCTTCCGTCTCGCCCTTTAATTACTTACAAACGCTGCCAATCAATTAGTGACCACTTAATACACAGTCACTTTGATCCCACGATGAAAATAAGAAACAGGATTAATATTTTGGGATTTTATCCATGTTTACGTTGTAAGGCCTGCAAAAACAGTAAGAAAACCACCACCTACAGGGGGAGGCCAGGGGATCCTAGGCCCATCAGAACCATCAAAAAGTTCCTCAACTGTAATTCAGATTTTACAGTATATTGTTTAGAATGTCCCTGTTTTAAACGTTACATAGGAAGCCCTATACACCCGGCCAAAAAGCGCATCCTCGAGCATATGCACGCAATAACAAATAAAGATGCTACCTATGCAGTTGCGCGCCACTTTGAGCAATATCATCAGAGTAATCGAGATCTCCTCCAATTTTATTGCATTGATCAGGTAGATAGAGGGGAAAGAGGAGGTGACAGGACAAAAAAGCTGCGGGTGTTAGAGTCCAAATATATTATTGACCTACAAACGAAGGCCCCTATTGGGCTGAACAACGATGAAGAGTTGTGGGTCCATTTGGACTAACAGGGAATATGAATTAATGAAGGAAACTGAAAACTGATAGGTGGGGTATACCTTAGAGATTTGTATATAATGTATATGTTGTATATATTGTATATGTATTGATCGCTGATTAAGATGAATGACAATAATTGCCCATTTGGGCTGAATAAGGATGTAGTTGTTATGAATTAAACCGCTCACATTGCTGCATTAATGCCCATTTAGGGCTCAATTTTGATACAAATGGAATTAATTCGGAAAGAATTACATCTTTTGAAATCATTGTATGGCAGTTCTGCCCTTTTCAGTGGCATATACATGTGTATGTTAATGAAATTGTAACGGACATTCATATACTGTAGGGTAAAGACTGTCGAAATTGAGTCCATTGTATATGATTTTAAATCTTCTTTCATTTCACTTATTGCACATTTTTAAACTCGGCAGTATGACAATTGTGGGATGTAAACCACACTATAAGATGGCCACCATTTTTTGGCATAGCAGTACAATGTAAGTCCATTGTTTATGTCAGTCATTGATCATGTGACATGCTGTGAATTGAAATACTGCCGGTCTAGCACAGGGCAACTGACATCGAAAAAGCCGCAAGGCGAAACGCGTCTGTCAGTAAGCGGGGGGTCTGCACCAATAAAGTATTTTATACTTTGAAACTGTTCCCGTGAGTGCTTTCCGTCGGGTACTAGGAAATGAATGTACCTTGTTGCAGCATGAAATGACGGCTCACCACTGTAGGAGTGAGCACCGAGGGAAAATAGGAGCGGCTGCGGTGGTTTCCGGTGTTTCAAATTTGAATTGGCCGCCAGCCCCAAGGTTCGTGATCAAGCTACGCCGCTGGATTTGCAGCGACCGGAAGAATCACTACGAGTGGAAAAGTGCGGCATCCTCGAAGACCATGAGACAGCGCGGACTCGGTGTCTGATGACACGACGCTGCGGCTGCATTCCGGTTGGTGAGTGAACATCGCTTATTCCACATCCATCATTTAAAAGAACCTTGTCCTGAAGGGAGCCCTTTTTGGTGTAGACCCCACCAGCCAGCCATATTGAACTGTGCGTTTAACCGTCACTGAACTAATATGTCAAGTATCAGTGAACGAGAGGAGGCAGCGGCGGACATATTTAAACCCGTGAGTGAAGTAACATCGACTACCAAAAAAGGTGATAACGTTGCTAGTATCCCCACTGGTAACCTCGTGATATTATTTCAAGCTTTGGAAAAGGCACAGGAACGCGAAATAAGAAAATGGTGGGAGGCCACCTCATTGCAGAGATACATAGAATGCGATCGCATTCCGAGGGGCCTGCGCATCTTTACTGTCCCCTCGTATGAACATCCTGACCCGGCACTTCTGAAGGAATGGGCTGATTACACAGCAGAATCCGCCAAGGGGATGGTCAGGATTTTAATTAAATATGCGTGGAGTGACAGAAAAATTCCTAGCCGAAATTCAGAAACTTGAAGAAATGATCGCGAAAGACAAAGATGTCAAACAAAGTGAAACTTTAAGAACAGCAATGATGAAACACTTGAAAGATTACAAAGCCATAATTAGATGCAGGAAACAAACGAAATTTCAGAGAGACGAACAGGACTATCGTACTGGCCGTATTTTAACCTTTGCACGCAAATTTGACGCCCCAAGAAAAAGAATGACACAACGGGGTACTGCCCGGAATCTAAATAAGGAGACCTCAGAATCGGACATAGAAACATCTGAGGGGGAGCAGGTTGCCAACACGGATGAAAGCAGAGGGAATCAAGACTCTCCTTATTTTCAGGAATATCAGCTGATGATGGAAACACTCAAAGGCCAATGCAGAGGACCCATCCTCCACAGTAAAGACAACAAAAAAACGTAAAACAAGGAGAGGAAGGAAAAGAAGGGGAAGAAAGACCGTCCCCGAGAATAACACGCAGCAAAGGGAAGAAGGGGAAACGATAAATAATGAAGATCTACGAACAGTTATTAATCTTTCGGACAGACAACTCACTGAAGATGAGATCAAGGTCCTCCAATTAGGACTAACTTTCTGCCCGACATCTGATTACAATTTCGTACAAACAAGAATAGACCTGTTCAAATATATAAGGAAACTGAAACTACAAAAAATCTTTATTCTGCATCCGAAAAAAGATAGACCTATTGGCGAACAAAATCATGAAGATGACAATCCTGATCAACTAAGTGGCCAAGATCTAGAGACCCTTCTGATACTACAAAATCTAGATACAGGTGACGCAGAAGAGGCAAATATGACAACAGATCTTGAAGAAATAAACATAGAACAATTAAGGGGTAAAAGCAACTTCAAGCGAAAATCAAGAGTGATGCCACAGGCTCCTTTTGATACAATTGACGTCTTTAGCGAAGCAGTTCTCAAGGATCTTAAAGAGTTAACCAAGACAAAGCAAAGTACAACAAATGATTATAATATCCTGAGGAAACAATGGGAAGCGATCAAGACACTCAAAATGGACTTAACTGTGGAGATTAAGCCTTCCGACAAAGGAGGCAATATTGTTATTTTCAATAAAGAGCATTACTTGAAAGAGGCTTTGAGACAACTTGAAGATACCGAATGTTATGTATCTATAAACAGAACTGACTATCTAGATTGCATAAAGAAATACCACACGCTTTTAACAGGGTGGAGAGATGAAGGGATGTTAAATCAGGATGAATTTCTCTTTTTATATTGTGAATCACCAATTCTCCCGACATTCTACCATTTACCTAAAGTTCATAAGGACCCTGTTAACCCTCCAGGCAGGCCCATTGTGGCCTCAATTAATAGTCTTTTGGAAAACACTTCGTTATATATCGATTTTTTCCTAAATCCCTTAGTCAAAGACCTTGCATCATATGTCAGGGATACACAAGATTTTTTACGATTAACGGAGGGCATTGTGTGGGAATCTGATATGCTTTTGATAACGCTTGATATTACTAGTCTTTATACCTGCATTCGCCACCAAGATGGGATGGCAGCGGTCAAGTGTTTCTTGAACAAGAGATCTTTGAAATTTCACAAGCACAATACAATGCTTCTGGAAATGATCAGTTTCTGTTTAAATAACAATATTTTCCTATTTGCAGGTAAATTGTACCAACAACAATGCGGTACCGCCATGGGTACGTGCTTCGCCCCCAGCTACGCGAATCTTTTCGTGGGCTGGTGGGAGAAGCACGTGGCCTGGGGGGAGACAAAGGAACCTTGGCTGGTCAGCATTATTTTATGGGCAAGATATATAGACGACCTTTTTATTGTTTGGAGGGGAAGTCGCTCCTCGGCTGAGGAGTATATTGCCTCTCTAAACAATAATGGGTTAAATCTTGAATTCACAGGTCACATTAGTGACAGCGCAGTCAATTATCTAGACCTGGAAGTTTTTATTGAAAGTAATACACTACAAACTCGACTCTACAGAAAGCCAACAGCTGGAAATGCTGTGTTGCATTTAGCGAGGTACCATCCCAAAAGCCTTATAAGAAATATTCCATTTGGTGAACTATTGCGTATTAAACGCAATTGTTCTAACCAAAGAGATTTTAAGATAGCTAAAAACGAAGCTATAGGAAGATTCAAAAGGCGGGGATATAGTAATGCTACCCTACAACAAGCAGAAGCAAAAGTGGGGGAAATAGATAGGAAGACTCTATTGGTAGCAAAAACTAAAACAACTCCTGCACAAGAAAGTAGTGTAAGAATGATTACAACGTACAACAATAAATCTAGTGCGGTTGTACATATCTTCCCAAAAAACTGGCATATCTTACAGACGGACAATATTTTAAAACATCATCTTCCGTCTCGCCCTTTAATTACTTACAAACGCTGCCAATCAATTAGTGACCACTTAATACACAGTCACTTTGATCCCGCGATGAAAATAAGAAACAGGATTAATATTTTGGGATTTTATCCATGTTTACGTTGTAAGGCCTGCAAAAACAGTAAGAAAACCACCACCTACAGGGGGAGGCCAGGGGATCCTAGGCCCATCAGAACCATCAAAAAGTTCCTCAACTGTAATTCAGATTTTACAGTATATTGTTTAGAATGTCCCTGTTTTAAACGCTACATAGGAAGCACTATGCACCCGGCCAAAAAGCGCATCCTCGAGCATATGCGCGCAATAACAAATAAAGATGCTACCTATGCAGTTGCGCGCCACTTTGAGCAATATCATCAGAGTAATCGAGATCTCCTCCAATTTTATTGCATTGATCAGGCAGATAGAGGGGAAAGAGGAGGTGACAGGACAAAAAAGCTGCGGGTGTTAGAGTCCAAATATATTATTGACCTACAAACGAAGGCCCCTATTGGGCTGAACAACGATGAAGAGTTGTGGGTCCATTTGGACTAACGGGGAATATGAATTAATGAAGGAAACTGAAAACTGATAGGTGGGGTATACCTTAGAGATTTGTATATAATGTATATGTTGTATATATTGTATATGTATTGATCGCTGATTAAGATGAATGACAATAATTGCCCATTTGGACTGAATAAGGATGTAGTTGTTATGAATTAAACCGCTCACATTGCTGCATTAATGCCCATTTAGGGCTCAATTTTGATACAAATGGAATTAATTCGGAAAGAATTACATCTTTTGAAATCATTGTATGGCAGTTCTGCCCTTTTCAGTGGCATATACATGTGTATGTTAATGAAACTGTAACGGACATTCATATACTGTAGGGTAAAGACTGTCGAAATTGATTCCATTGTATATGATTTTAAATCTTCTTTCATTTCACTTATTGCACATTTTTAAACTCGGCAGTATGACAATTGTGCAATGTAAACCACACTATGAGATGGCCTCCATTTTTTGGCATAGCAGTACAATGTAAGTCCATTGTTTATGTCAGTCATTGATCATGTGACATGCTGTGAATTGAAATACTGCCGGTCTAGCACAGGGCAACTGACATCGAAAAAGCCGCAAGGCGAAACGCGTCTGTCAGTAAGCGGGGGGTCTGCACCAATAAAGTATTTTATACTTTGAAACTGTTCCCGTGAGTGCTTTCCGTCGGGTACTAGGAAATGAATGTACCTTGTTGCAGCATATATATATGTATATATATATATCCAACAAACATCCCAACTTCACCAAAGAAAAGGGAGCACGCACTCGAGGATCCAAATCATGGCTGATTTAATGCAGTATGGTCACTCCGGACCCGGCTTGAAAACACTGAGACGCGTTTCGGCTGCGCACAGCCTTTCTCAATCAGTCATATAAATATATGTATGTTGAAAAACTTTGTCTCAAGCATACATATATGTATAGGACCATAGACATGCAGCCTAAATAACAAAAAGGCTAATATGTCAAAATTGCATCGAATTTAAAATAACCATATAGAAACCTATCTATTTATATATATATATATACATATGTATTTATGTATGTATATATATACATATATATATATATACATATATATATATATATATATATATATATATGTATGTATAGCATTTCTGTACCATAGATCATGCACACTTTCCAATGTGAAACACAGGCCTTTATTTATAAAGAAAAAGGCAAAGTTATAGCAGGCATTGTTAGCCCATAGGCCGCATAGATAAAACACAACAGAGAATACTGGAACCGTGCCTTTAAGACCTCCAAGACCTCCTGACTCCCATCATGCCCCACAAGTGACAGTTAGGTCAGTTCTTTTTTCCGGCTCCTTCACTAAAGATCCTGGAGCACTGAGCTCTCTTTTTTGGGAAATTTTAGTCAAACATTTCTCTTCAACGTAAATATTTTTGTCTTCACTCAACGGTTTTCAATTCCTTGTGCACTTTTAACCAGTATTCTGACTGAAAAAAACTTTTTTCACAGTCAAAAATGCCATCTTTTTTTAACAAATGCCCTTCCTGTGGCAAGAAGATGGCTAAATCAGACCATCATTTGGTTTGTATTGCATGTTTACCTGACTTGCATATCCCTTACTCATGCTTCTACTGTCAGAAATTTTCAAGAAGAACACTCAGGGACAGAGAGAAGATCCGACTCCATGCCCTTCAACAGCGAGGAAAAACATCTGAAAGAGGCCTTGGAGAGCCACATACGTATTCCAAGCAGCCCTCCTCTCAGGACAAGCAAAACATAGAGGGAGAAGTGAAAAGCAGAAGCACCGTTTGCCATCAAGAGGTAGTAAATAACCGTCACTGCAAATCCCTGTGTGCTCGCCGTCAGCTTCAATTTCAACATTGAAAGGGCCTGATAGACATCTGTCGTCGTCGAAGCGTCCGACGTCGGATTTAGCGCTGTTGAGACGAACTGCGACAGCTTTGCTGACAGAGTCGACAACGAGGCCTCGATCGACGTCAAAGTTGACGATGAATTTACTGTCGACCATCTCAATGTCAAGAAGATCAACGCTGGTCGAAGTGGTGTCTCTAGAGATGACGTCGAAGCAGGCAACTCACCGGTCGACGACGTACCAATAACACCAGTACCACCGTCAGTGTCGAGACATCAGTCGACGTCAAGGCATTCACATGCCGACAAGTCTCGCTCAATGTCGTGGCCTTCCCACGCCGGTAAATCACGGTCGACGTCGAGGCATTCACATGCTGACAAATCTAGGTCGCCATGGAGATGAAGATCGACTTTGAAGACACGGAGATCGACGCCCAGGAGCAGAATGACATCGAAAAATAGGAAAAATCCACGTCCTGATGTCAGTACACCAGAACAGTCCATTCATTTGTCTCCGCTACGGTTGCAGAGTGTAACCCATTTGCGTAATCCACATCAGAGTCCAGCATCAGACTACTCACAGATCTAGTCGCCTTCCAGGACCTCTCAGCAGACGCCACATTAGTCCTCTTTGAAACACTCTATCACAGAGCGGTGTCCAGGCCCCTTTTACCTCTAGTTCCAGGCTTATTGGAACCATCATTACAAACGTTCCTTACACAAGCGTCCATAGGTCCAGCGCAATCATGTAGTGAAAAAAAATACAAAGCACCAGACCAACATCCTCTTTTTCTTCGATCGGACCCACCTCCTAATTCACTTATTGTGGCTACCTCCAGGAGCAAGCATCCTAGCTTCCCATATTCTATGGTGCCACCAGACAAAGACAGCAAGCAAATGGACTCTTTGGGCAAGAAAATGTGCAACACCTCAGCTGCCTTCATGAGACACAGAAAAGCTACCCACAGATGACAGACAGGATTTCCAAGAGATCCTCCAAGAAGGTGGCGTAGTGGCCAACCAGATTATCAGTGCAGCTGCTGATGCCTCTGATCTCTCAGCTCATGGGTATTCACATGGTATTTGTGCCTGTACATTCTCCTGGTTGTGTCTCACTGATCTAAAGCCTGAAGCTCAACACCGAATCCTCAATCTCCCATTTTTGGGAAACTCTCTTTTTGACACACATGCTGATGACGAAATGGCAAAGATGAAGGCGGATCAAGACACACTAAAGGCGGTGGGCTTTCAGAAAAAGAAGGAATTCCGCCACAGGTTCTGCCCGTATGATCGGCGCCCCTTCCAACTGAGGGTTCAAACCCCTCAGTGTTCGACCCATCAACAGTACCACAGAGGGTCACATTATCACTCTCAAAGACCTGGCCGAGGATAGGAACACCAAGCACAGCGGCTTCTACAAAAACCACCAGCCAAACAATGATCGCTCGTTTCCCCTTACTCCGTATCCTACACCGGTGGGGGGAGGTATCACAGCACATCTAGAAGACTGGCGCAACATCACAAAAGACAAGTGGGTGTTAAGTATTGTGCAGCATGGCTATTCCATCAGATTCAAAACTACTCCTCCAGTCATTCCACCGATGAAAAGCTCACTCTTCCACAAACAGCTTCTACAAAAACAGATCAGCATGCTTCTACAGAAAGGGCGCCATCAAAAAAGTGCCAACTTCAGAACGCAGACTGGGAATTTACTCACGCTACTTTCTAGTGCAGAAAAAGGGTCCGGATCGAGAATACAGACCCATTCTCGACCTGAGAATCCTGAAGAAATTTGTCCTCTCCTCAAAGAGAAATTTAGAATGTTAGCCCTCCATCAAATATACCCCCAGCTCCACCGGGGGGATTGGGTGTGCACAATAGATCTGCAAGATGCTTATTTCCATATTCCTGTCATCAGGAAACCCCAGAAGGTTCTGATATTCAGAGCTGCGTATCTACGGAGGAGGAGGATCTTCGTCTACCCTTGCTTGGACGACTGCTAGTCAACAGCTTCTCCCCACACCTCATGCAGGAACATCTTCAAATCTGCATCCGAGTACTACAGCAGGTAGGCCTTCAAATCAATCTAAAAAAATCCACTCTCATCCCCATGCAGAGAATCCATTACCTGGGAGCAATCCTGGACACTGAAAACGCAAGAGTGCATTCTTCGGAGGAGAGATTATCCTCAATCAACAGC
Source organism: Calotriton arnoldi (assembly GCA_963921515.1). Taxonomy (NCBI): domain Eukaryota; kingdom Metazoa; phylum Chordata; class Amphibia; order Caudata; family Salamandridae; genus Calotriton; species Calotriton arnoldi. The sequence continues at coordinate 129,049 of CAWUFW010020271.1, read as the reverse complement.
AAATGTCTCAAATTCCTCCACACTCTTCTTCCTACGGTCAGGCAAATTGCTTCTTTGCTGGGCTCCATAGCATCGTGCATCTACATTGTACCCAATGCCAGACTACACATGCGGCCTCTCCAGCAAACACTGAAGAACAGTGGTCTCAGTCTTCAGACCTCTGAGAGGACAGACTGACCCTCTCGCAAATTGCCAAGGAATCGCTCCAATGGTGGATGAAGAGTCCCCATCTCTCAATGGAAGTACCTTTTCACCAGGAACTTCCCGCTCAAGCAATTATCACAGACGCTTCCCTCCAGGGCTGTGGAGCACTCATGAGTGCACTACAAGTTTAGGGCTTGTGGTCGGACACAGAGAAATTGTACCACATCAACATGCTGGAGCTAAGAGCAGTCCATCTTGTGCTCAAGTCCTTTTATCCATCAATCCACACAAGCTCCTTTCTGGTACATACGGACAATACGACCATGATGCACTACCTGAACAATCAGGGAGGAACTCGGTCTAGCCCTCTGTCTCTGGAGGCTCAAGCCATATGGAAGTGGCTACTGGTCAGAAATCTGTCCATCATCGCAATCCATCTGCCAGGAGAACTAAATGTGCAGGAAGACGCACTTAGTCGCAACTTCACAGAAGCTTACAACAGGGAACTAAACAACAAGGTCGCTCAAGACATCTTCCTCCAGTGGAGAATGCCTCAAATCGACCTCTTTGCAGATGAACTAAACAGAAAATGCTGTGTCTTTGCATCCAGGTTTCCTCGACCAGGGTCCAGAGGAAATGATCTGTTGATCAGCTGGTCTGAGAGCTCACTGAACGCTTTTCCTCCCATACCGCTCTGGTATGGGAGGAAAGCAGAAAGCATTAATTGAACAGGACGCCATCCCATCTTCCACCAAACCAGCTAGAAAATTAAGGACCTGCATTACATTCGAGCCCACGGGATCAACTTCCCGTCGGAAACACCAAAGTACCCACCTGGTCCAAGTGGATCAATATTGCTTTGAAGTATTGTCTGCCCATGCTCTGGAGAGTAAAGACACAGCGACCAACGTTGCCTGAAACCTGCCAGGCCATCAGTTTGAGGGACCCTTCTTGCACCAAAGGATGCAGACCAAGGTCCGGACTCAGAAGAATGTGAGGAAACTGGTGATAGATTGGAAAATCCCAGGAAAGTTCCAGAAGCACTGGAAACCACACTTGAGACCTCCAAATAGGTGTGATCATCACCACCTCTGCCAGTGCACTAGTGCCGACGCCCGGGTGATCGTCGAGAAGGGAGGGAATGCATAACCCTGTTCCTGACTCCAATCCTGGAGGAACGCGTCTGTCACCTCTGCCCTCGGTCCAGTCTCCAGCTGAAGAACCTTGGCAACTGATGGTCGAGGCAGAAGACGAAAAGACAGATCAAGAAAGGGCCACATTTGTCCATCAGATGGGAGAAAATCTGGGGATCTAGCTACCAGAGGCTGGAATCCCAAAGGTGGCGAGAGTGCCAGCCTTCTACCTGATTCGATTGGCCTGGAAGATACTCCGCTGTAACTGAAACCTGATTCTCAAGACAGAAATTGTAGGAAAGGGCCCCTTTTTGCATGGTTACCCCCCACTTTTTGCCTGACATCTGAAGCAACCTGACTTGATGTGCCCTGGGTCCCTGGCAATCAGGTTCACAGGGCATGTGTTCTTTTCCAAGACTGTACCTTTGTACCCACAATTGGCACATCTCTGGCAAAAGGTAAGCCCCTTGTAAAAGGTACCATGGGTACCAAGGACACTGTGACTATTTTGCCACCCTTAGAGGCCCTTTACCTAAACATCCACACACTGCCATTGCAGGCTGCGTGTTTTGGTGCAGAAAAAAGTGAAGAGTCAACATAACACACATCCCTGTGTGCCATGCCTGCAACCCACTGCCTACGGTCTAGTTAAGTCACCTCTCTAGCAGGGTGCACTAGCCCTAAGGTTAGGGTGAGCCCTTTACCACTACAGTGTCTAAGCCCATTCTTAGACATTGAAAGTGTAGTAAAGCCATAAAGAGTACGTGGTCTGGGAGTTGGTGATTACGAACTCCATAGCTCTACAATGGCTTTACTAAAACCTGAGATGTTTGGTAGCAACCTTCTCCGCACAATAAACCCACACTGATGCCAGTGTTGGATTTAATGTAAAATGCACTCAGAGGCCATCCTGGGCAGAGGTGTCATGCTTCCTTCCCCAGAATGGGCTGGGTCCACGAAAGGGGAAGCTTCAAAGGCCTGCAGCCTTTGAAAGCTGTCCCTGCGCCCAGCAACTGGCTCTCACCGGTTCTGGCCCTCACTTTGGGCAGGAGAATCGGCAGGAAAACCAAGCTAGGAAGAGATGTGTGCCCACCTTTGACAACCCCACCTCACAGGTGGGGGAGGCGAGGTGAAGCACACATCTCTATCCCCTCCATCTTGAAGATGAGGGCGACTCAGCCAATTAGGGAGAGGCTCATACCCCCTCCTACTGGAGGGTGGCATATTAGGGTGTGTACCCTCCCCTAGGAAGGGACCCATTGGTCCTGACCTGCACACCCCTTAAATGCCCCTACATTTAGTATTTAAGGGCAACCCTGAACCTTGCCTCCTTAGATTCGAGGAAGAAGGAAGGACCGAAGAGCTGTGCTGACCCAGGAAAAAGAAAAGGACACCAACTGCTTTGGCTCAAGCCCTACCGGCCTGTCCCGTCTACAACCTACCTACAGCAAGAACCCCGGCGGGTCCAGCAGCCAGCAACCCCCAGAGCTCGGAGGACCTGCACTGCAACCATCTTACAGACTCTGTCTCCCGTGAGCACCGGATTTGCTCAAGGAAAGACTCACCCACAGAATCTGTATTCCGGCACCTCCGTGATTCTGCACCACTCTGCACCTGACGCCCACGGCCCAAGTTCTAGTGGCCCAACACCACAAGGAGGTCTCACCAGCGATCCTTACCTGGAATCTGGTGATCCCTGACCTCCCTCAAGCTTTGAGATGACGCCTGCAGCCTCAACCTGAAGGATCACCCTGACCGCAACCGGAGCTGGTAAGAAAACCCGACGCCAGAAGACACTGGCTAACATTGGGCCCCTACACTCTGCACCCAGCCGCCCCAGTGCGGCTAGTGGTGCAACTTGAGTGCCCATCTAGACCTTGGGGAACCTTGGTCCTAATCCCCAAAACTCCCACTCGTACGTCGTGTACTTACCTGAGAAGCAAACACTTTTCTCCCATAGGAACCCTTGTTAAGAGATTTTGGGCCTAAAATGTTCTGTGTTGAACAGATGTTTCTATGCGGAAAAGAGAACTAAACTACAAATGTATAAAAAGTCTTACTTACCTTTTATAGTGAGATCTTAAGGTGTGGTATCTAGGCATACCACCCCAGTACTCAAAGTAATCCAAAAGTAACTCAAAAGTAATCTGAAAGTAATTACTGTGTAATTTAAACTGTTTCCAAAGCATATACAAACTTATAACGATTGCAACTTCAACCACAACTGCATTCCCTTGAACAGTTTTGCATTTGAGAGTATATGTTACTTACCTGTGCCAAGTCCTGCTTGGTTTGAAAAAAAACATAAGTATACCTTTTTTATACTTACCTAATTGGTCTGGATTCTGTCTCTGAGTGTGTGTAATCAGTCCTTGATTGAGTGAATACAATAAATGCTTAGCACACCCCCTGGATACGCCTAACTATTCACCCACACTACAACAAAGAGAGCTGTTAGTACTTACCTAATTTAGCCTTTGCTATACCTCCATGCACTCTATACATCATTTTGGAATAGAATATACTGGGCCTCGTCCAGTGACGTGAACGTCACCACAAACTTACTGAGCTCTTTCACGAAAGGGTATCCAAACAAACCTTTTGCACCACCGCTCCTGCCTCTATTTTAATCAGTAAGGAGCAGTGACGCTCTTTGGACAGCACGCAGTTTGTGGTACTGATAAAGATGATGGCACACTGTGCCCATCCTGATAGCACTTCTGGAGATATGAGCAAACCAGAGGCCTTGGCCTCCTCTGCCATATCTAGAGTCTTGGTGATTGGCCCATCCGTGTTGAGGAGCTTGTCTTGGCAGGAACGCCAATACCCGTCAGGCCATCTTAGGGTCAATATCTGGTGTCAGGGCCACTTTCCCCTCTAAGGTGGGGCGTGGGCATTCCACTCGAAGGCGATTGCAGGTGTCCTTTTTCATGGGTTTACGAAGACGTCCTGCTACGTACTTCGCAACATTGTCCATGGGAACCCTGCCCACCAAACGAGGATGGACTATATCATCTGGGTTGAGCATATCGGAGGCGTCATCATGTGCTGGAGGGGCATCTGTGGCCAGCAGTCCGGGTCTAGAGGGACCTGCCTCGTCATCGGAATCTCCTGTGGAGTCCCTTGCATCCTGCTGGTCAGGGTGTTCTGGGGGGGCATAATCGGAGGGAGCTGCTGGGGCCTCCGCTGTCTTCTCTTGTGCTAAGAATGTTTGTTTACGGTGTGCAAATGCGTCTACGTCAACCCATGATTCACTTTTCTGTTTTGGGGGTGGGGACCCCCCTTCCGAGGCAGGCTGGGACTTTGGTTGCTCCTGCATAGTTGGCTTAGAATTTTGAGCGCACTCCTGTGTGATCTGCGCTGAAAGGCCCCATAGCTTCATTTACTGCCCTGTAGATGGAGTCACCGACTGCTTGATAAAATGCGTCATCCCACTGGAGGTAGGCTAGAGTGTCCTCCTCATACTGATCCTCAGGAGATTGATTGGTGAGCTAAGTTATAGCGTTGTATTCGGCATGAGGAGACACGCTCTGTTAAGGCAGTGGCAGGTGATAAACAGACTGGGGAGCCTGAAAGAACAGTACACGCAGAGCATGTGGCTTTGCAAGCTGGGAGGGAGCCCAGACTATGTGGGTGGGCCAAAGGCGCACAGATTAACAGGCTGAGCCCAAGGGTCACACACAAGTGCTCTTGCAGTGTACACAGGGCTAAATCCTACCCGGGAACCGTGTCCCAAATGCAGCTCGGGCCGCAATACAGACCCCGCAGGGCGTCAAGTGGAAAGGTAAATACAGACCTCGGGGGGCGTCTCGAACCAGCATACTGACCCAAAACTGGTATCAACCAGGGAGCAGAGGGTCACTTGGGCTCCGATAGCTAGCGTCTGTCTATAAGCGAAACGGCCGAGTACCACGCCCTCAAGCAGTCTGAGGCCCACACCAACAGAAAATAGGCAAAATGAGTCACCTAAGGAGTGCAAAAGCTGTCCCACGACAACGGTGAAAAGGAATCTGAAACACAATCACACGTTAGCTGTTAGTGCAACGACCGAACTATAACAATCTTAAACAGAGCATAAGTACCACAAAGTTTGAGGAGAGCATGTAAAAGCGACTTAACTGGCTGCTGAGCAGCGAAGAAAGAGGAGGACTAGACAGCAAGGAAGGACGATATTGGGGGTCAAGCTGTGGAGATAATAGAAGGACTTCCGAACCATATTGACTTTTGTTTCCTTGTTGTTCATGGAAAAAGTAGTTTTTTAATGTTAAAATGACTGCTGTGTTTTGGTATATATAGATTAAAGCAAAAAAAGAATAGCATAAACCTCGGCTCTGGTCTTGACATTGAATCTATTCATCAGGTGAGGACCCTACAGGTAGAAGTAGTCATCAGAAGAAAAAGTCACTTACCTTCAATAACTAACTTTCTGGAGGACACTCTTCCTGCAGATTCCTCACTGATCCCTCCCTCCTCCCCATTCTTAAAGATGATTATAGGTCTCCATAATAAGATGGCAATCTAGATTGTTGCACTGCACTACTAAAACAATTGATATTATTTTCTTGTTTCTGTTTCTAAGGACACAGAAAAAAATGGAAGGGGACATGACATCAGGGCACCAAGCTAGACAATAAATGCTTCCAGTGATGTCACCACAACCTAGCTTCCGACTTTATGATGGAGTCAACGCTATTTACTGCCATAGGAGAGCTATGCCAGACGTTTGCTGATCCAGTCTGGTGCTTGGGCTATTCAACAGGTGAGGAATCTGCTGGTAGATGGAGTACACACCAGAAAGAGCGTTACCAAAGGTAAGTGACTTCTTTGTTACGCCCGTAAGACCCTTCTGGTGGTAGGGCTATATAGTCTTTGTCTGTTGCCCAAAAACACACAATACACAGAGCCAACAACTGAGGTGCAACTCATAATGATATTTCATTGTGTACCGACCAAGCAGCAATTCACATGGTAAAATCTAATGAACGAAAACTGGGTATGAAGGAAATCGATGCATTCTTTAAATGTGCCCAATGTACTGAGTTTAGGAATAATGGTTATTTGGACAACTCTGAATTTAGGGTTACATCTATTATTATGTGATTCAGAGGGAATTTTGCAAAATGTGTTGTTTCTTGCTCACTGGTTTACATTTAGAAGCCAAAATAGAGAGCTTGTTACTTGATAGTAATAAATGTTCCTACACATCCCCCAGATAAAAATGTGGTTTTCACATGGTCCCTAGTTTGGTCTGTTCTTGTCTCAGAAAATTGGCCCAGCCGTGCAAGTGAGGTACCGTTTTATTGGGAGACATATAGGAAAGCTGGATGGCATGAATTTTGTGGATCCCACAGATTCTAGTACTTTCACTCACAGAAATGTGATGCCATGGTTTGTTGAGTTCCCTGATTGCTGGCTGACCCAGAGCCAAAATAGTGTGACCATTCATCAATTATTTTTTTATTTTTTTTAAATAAATATTCTTTATTGCACATTTTCTTATATATATATAGTGCAGTACAGAAAAGCTAGAACTCTCCCTCCCTTCTCCCCTCCTCCACCCATGATCCAAATCACAGTTTTATAAGAAAAAGAGATGAAACAGGTACAGGGTAGACAATGAGCATGTACATAACCCAGTGTCATAGTTCTGTGCAAATTCAAATTCAAATTCAGAGCTTTACATTTTCCACCCCTTGCTAATGACCAGAGATAGCCCCCGCTCTCCTTATCCCTGAACGGCCCCGTTAAACAGCACTAGATCCCTCAATCTCATTGATCCAACGGCTGATTGGACCCCAGATTTACAAGCCCCTTTTCCGAGCTCTGCATCCCCTCGGTTCATATACTGCCTTTTACCATTGATATACCGCTAAGAGTCTGCCCAGCCACTGTTGCCCAGATGGTGGCTTGGGGTCCAGCCAATATGTGGCCAAACAGAGTCTTAGTACAGTCATGGTAATAAATAAAAATTCCTGGGTTCGCCATGGCACTTCCATATCACTCACCCCTAAGACCATCAGCTGGGGAGACAAATCTACCCGAACTCCCAACTGATCTTCCAGTAGCTTACCAATGTCGCCTTTGAGAATATCGAGTTTGGGGCAATTTGCAAACATATGGACAAGATCTGCTGCAAAGCAGCCACATCGATGGCAATGTAAACCGGCAGAACCCCCCCACTTAACGATCTTGGCTGGGGTGATATATAGATTAGACCAGGTTTTGAAACACTGCATTTGTAAATTGGCAGCAATAAATGATGTCTGAGCTAAATATAGCGAATCTTCACATTCCCCAGTCCCAACTTGTAAAAGCTCGTGCCAGCGATCCATATGCTTGGTGAGATCATCTGCCATTTCCTTATTTAATAATTTGTACAGAATAGCTAATGTTGGTGGAAACCTCAGCAATAAGTCAATCAGAGCCACCCTAGAAAAACCAGACCTTCCTCCCGCCTTTTTAACCAAGAAATCTCTTACTTGTAGGTACTTGAAGAATTGGCCATTCCCTATCCCGGACTTGTCCTTAATTGAATCAAAGGGTAATACCCCCCCTCATCCACAAGGTCCCCGATCTTCCTCAGGCCCATCTCGTCCCAATATTTCATATATCCATCTTTAAAGATGGCTGGGAGTAAATCATTGTTATACATAGGGGTATAGCTATTCACCTGACCTAATCCAAATTTTTTCCGGACGGCTGTCCATACCTTAAATGCACCAATCAGGATTTTGAACCTGACCCTTTTGAAATAGCCAAACTCAATATGGTGCAGGAGACATCCTCTAGCTTCTATACCCAGTACTAATTTGTATATAGAAATAGAGGGCTCTCCCTCTAGACCTACTCTCTCCGCTGTTAGTAGGCCTGCCATCTGCTGTAACATCGATGCCCAATAATACAATTGGAAATTGGGAACGGCCCATCCACCCCGGTCCCTCAGGAGAGTCAAATATTTTAAAGCTCTCCGGGGGCGTTGACCGGCCCATAAAAATCTAGAAATCAGCTGATTTAAAGATTTAAACCAAAAACTTTCTATCTCTAGAGGGATGGCCCCAAAAAATATAAAAGTTTGGGTAGGAATATCATTTTAATCGCATTACTTCACCAAATCAGTGTAAGTTTCAGATTGTTCATTCGAGCAAAGTCGGTTTTAAACTTCCGAAGTAATGGACCCAGGTTTATATCAACAATTTTCTCCACATCCGGCGTGATATCTACCCCAAGATACCTCGCATTCAGAGCTACCCGGTTGTCGTTTAGCTGTACCGTGCTATTCATTACAATTTGGGTTTTGCTTTGGTTGAGTTAATACCCTGAAATGTGCCCAAAGCTGGCGGCTTCCCTTTCAATGTCCACAAGGTCATCCTGGGGTTAGGAGTAATAATCGCAAGGTCGTCAGCATAAGCTAGTATCTTCGAGTCGCCCCCCCTTATTGTGCATAGATAGAATCCTGTTGTTTCCCTCAATTTTCCTAATTAGAGGGCCAATGTACAGGGTAAACAACAAGGGAGAGCAAGGGCAGCCCTGTCGTGTTCCCCGATTGATCGTAATTGAATCGGACATACCTCCCATTGCTACCACTCTAGCGACTGGGTTCCGATACATCGTTTGTATAGCATTAATAAAGCCTCTACCCAGGCCTTTCCTATCCAATATAGTCCATAGAAAAGGCCAGGAGACCCTATCGAAGGCTTTCTCCGCGTCCAGCAGGATTAACGCCATAGGGTCTCCGGTGATCTTTGAGGCATCAAATAATGCAATAGTCCCAGGGGCGTAACAAAGGCCCCCTCAGACTCCGCAGTGCGGGGGGCCCCGAGCTACAGGGGGCCCACTCAGCAAAGTATGCTGGTGTGAGAGCTCCTGAGTGAGCTGGAAGGGGGGCCCTCCATGTACTTTGCAGGGGGGCCCCCTCGAGTTTCGTTACGCCACTGAATAGTCCGCCGAATATGACTATGCTACCATCTCCCTTGTTCTGTCCAAACTCGATTACGCCAATAGCCTCTACCACGGATCACCTTTAACAACCATGAAAAGACTACAACGGATTCAGAACTCGGCTGCCGGACTACTATTGCATACCAAACCGCGAGACCACATCTCCCCTGCCTTGAAAGCCCTGCATTGGTTACCGGTTGCCAGAAGATCCACGTTCAAGCTGCTTTGTATCACCCACAAAGCAATACATGGAAAGGGACCGCTCTTCATCAGGAATAAAATCACCAAACACATTCAACAGAGGAACCTCCGCTCTAAATGAGCATCTTGCCTCAAAATCCCAAGATACAAGAAAAAACCATGGGTGGCACATCCTTCTCTGTTCAAGCAGCCAAACTATGGAACTCTTTCCCCCAACATAAGATCCACCGACAACCACCTTATCTTCAGAAAACTACTCAAGAATTGGCTCTTCCCCACATAAGCACCATACGCAAACAGAATTTACAGCATATCCCTCTGTATATAAGCATTTGTTTTCACTATAGACATGTACCTATCTTTGTGTATTGCTTTGTATAAACATGTAGAATAATTATGTTGTTGAGAGGGGAAAAAATAATAATAATAATAAATAAATAATAAATAAATAAATAAAAATCATCTTTGGTCTACATGTACTTACTTCCATTGTGCATCTATGTACCTTCCATGTACTTGGATCTGTGTCTCTGTTACTTTTTCTCCTGAAAAAGCATATCCAATGCACTACCCCATTTCTCATCCTGTGCCTCTATCAATATCTTTAATCTACATATACTTACCTCCTTTATGTATCTATATACTTTCAATGTACTTCTGGATCTATATATTTATCACTTTCTTCTAATTTAGCATTTCCAAGACACTACCCTATTTCTCAGCCTATATTTCTCTCAATATATCTTCTAGCCCAACCTTCTGACTCACCTCAAACTTATCTCTACTACTCTTTCCAATGCACTACCCCATCTCTCATCCTATACATTTATCAATATATCCTCTACATCCACACTCTCATTTATCCCAAACCCCATACCACTACTATGATCCCCAAAATAACCCTTTCTAGACTCTCTCCTACTCTACCCCTCCTTGCATCATCTGACACCTCTTTACTATACCGACCCCTAAAACAAACCTTTCTAAACTCTTCCCTCTGACTCCTCCCCTCCAAAACTCCCTTTTACTCATCCAAAAGCCTCCTCCTACTGCTAAGACCTAAAAAAAAAAAAATCATTCACTCTTTTATCCCTCCACTATCTTTTTGAATCACAATTAACAGACTAACATGTTCAATTCTCAAATTCCATATTCAACTATACTAATTCACCACTAATCCTTTATGGGTACCAGAGTAGCGTGCTACTCGCCAATAAAGCGTCTCAACACCCCATCAGGGTTACAAGCGCTATATAAAATGCAAACCTTTTCCCTTTTCTACCCTCCCCAAACCTTCACAATCCAAATAACTGACTAACATATCCACCCCTAAAATTACTTTCATGTTTCACCATACTAATTCAACACTAATACTTATGGGTTCCAGAGTAGCGTGCTACTTGCGCTTCAAAACCCCATCAGGGGTATCAAGCGCTATATAAATACAAACCTCTTTCCCTCTTCTATCCCCCACCTACCCTTCTCTACCCAAATAACTGAATAACATATCCACTACTCAAATTACTTCATATTTTACTATACTAATTTTCAACACTAATCCTTAATGGGTTCCGGAGTGGCGTGCTACTCGCCAGAAAAGCGCTTCAACACCCATCAGGGGTAACAAGTGCTATATGAATGCAAACCTTTCGTCCCTTTTTATCCCTCCGCTATCCTTCTCACTCCAAATAACTGACTAATATCCACCACTGAAATTACTTTCATATCTCACCATATTAATTCACCACTAATCCTTTATGGGCTTCCGGAGTAGCGTGCTTCAACACCCCATCAGGGGTAACAAGCGCTATATAAATACAAACCTTTTTTCCTCCTCTATCCTTCTGCTATCATTCCAAATCCAAATAACTGACTAACCTATCCACCACTTAAAATGTACTTGCATGTTTCACTTTACTAATTCAACACTAATCCTCTATGGGTCCCGGAGTAGCGTGCTACTCGCCGAAAAAGCACTTCGACGCCTCGTCAGGGGTAGTAAGCGCTATATAAATGCAATTACAATACAATACAATACCTGGTGCGGGGCAGAAAAGAAGGTATAGCCAGGCTCCCCTGATTCTTGCATAGCCCATACATCCAATAACCCATGCAGCGCGCATAAGTGTGTTAAAGATTTAAAGACCTTAGGTTTACGGCCTTGGTATGATCTTCCCCCTGGTTTGCCCCTCTGAGAATTGATGTTTATATTAAAATCACCAAAAACTATTAGGGGAGCGGGCACACAACTAGCTCAATATTCAGCCATTCAAACAAAGCCGGGTCATCCAGTACTGAGCCATACAAGGAGCACAAAGTGAACGAACAATGATCCGTGCAGCATTGGGTGATAACCATCCACCCATTTTGTCCGAGCTTGACCGCTGGAACCTACCTCTCCCCTTACGTGCCATGATGGCCACCCCCCGTGTTCGTGTCCCCTGTGATGTACTAGAAACCAGTTGATAGCCTGCCAGCTCCGCAACCTCCCGTCTGCTTGCCTTGACGTGTGTCTCCTGGAGGCAGACGATATCTGCCTTTAGATATTGGATATCCTCGTTAATCCTACGTTTTTTCTGGGGGTTATTTAAGCCACAGATATTAATGGAGGCGATCCTTAACTTACCCATTCATTCAAGTGCTCAGTTCCATTGTGCCCATTCACCATATTCAACATTGCCTTCACCCCTAAAAGCTCTTTTGGATCAAACCCGCCCTTTCCACCCCCCTCCCCCTTAACTCTCTCTGAAGACCCTTGTGATGCCTCCTGTATCAAAGAGAAAAAATAGAAAACTCAAGTGAAAATCAGAATTGGAAAAGACAGTGCCCCTCCCAATTAGATATTGTCTCAGGGGGACTTTGAATTCCCATTCTCTATTTCCCCCCACCCGATATTTCCTGTAGATACTCTTGACCCTGGTTTCTGAAGAGAACACCCTGGAAATCCCCTTATGAATGACCTTAAGACGAGCAGGGCTCATTAAATACACTTCACAGCCTTGCTTCTGGAAGGGAATGATCAGTTGTTGGAGCCTCCATCTTCTCTCTACCGTTGTGTGGCAGAAATCCAGCCTTACAAAGAAGGTATGACCCTCAGCTGAGCGCCTAGCTTCCGGTCTGGCCTTATCAAAGACGGCCTGCCTCAGAAGGAAATTACCAAAAAAGATCAGAATGGCCCTAGGTTTCTCATTCTGATCGCTCTGTCCCCTTCTATTCTTTAACATTAGTGGGAATCGGTGCACTCTCTGCACCTCTGAGTCCCAGTCCCAATGTGCCAGTTCCGGGAAGGTCCCCTTCAGCAGCCGTAGGACGAACCCCTGAATGTCTTCCCCTTCAGCATTTTCTGCTATGCCTAGCAGTCTCAGGTTATTCTGCCACTGGCGGTTCTCAAAATCCTCCAGCTTCCATAAGACATCTGTCATTCTAGCCTCATTCGCGGTAGCCTGCTGCCCCGTAGCCTCGGCCCCGGCCTCCAGTAACACAATCCGTTCTTCCAGTGCCGTAGTACGTTCTGCAATCTCAGTGCATGCCTTGTTAACTTTCCGAATGGCTCCCTGTAATTTTCTTGTCGCCAGATGAGCCCTCTTATGTTCTTGCGCTGCGCTCCTACTTGCATCTGCTTTAGAGTGGAGTAGATTAGTCCCATCGAGGAGGAGGATTCAGAGACAGCCTTGGGTTCTGAGAATAGCTTAGCAGCTTCAAGTTGTATTCCATCTTCTCCTAACTCTCCAGTCTCTGACCCGAAGTGAGTAGCTGAATAGTCCCATTTCATTTGGCTAGACCTGCTGTAGTCTGATTCCGAACCCTTTAATTCAATACTCTTCCCCCCAATGTTCTTCCTCTTTTTCAGAACTGATGCCCGTTTCTGAGTATCTGGTTTAGCTGAAGGACTGTCTGAATCCCCTCCAGAAGTATCCAGATCAGTGTCACCATTTTTACTACCATTGGAGATTTCCGAGTCGCCAGTGAGGGAGTAAAACTTATCCCCTTCCGGGGTTCGCGCTGCTTTTGAAAGCTGGGCACTACTTAGATCCATTAAACTCAAAGGATTCCCTAGATCTAGCTTCTCCCCTTGCATCACCGAGATCGATTTCTCCGGTCGGACCGTATCTGCCCCCCCCCCTTCAGCCCAGTCATCTTGCGGCAGGCTCAAAGTATTTGCCTCGCCACCAGCCCCCTTTGCATGCGCTCCTGACTGCGTCTCTGTACTCACGCTGTTCCGCAGGAGATGGTTGCCAGTACTACTTTATTCTTTCTGGAGCTTGGTGCTTATCCCCTCCTTGTCGATCAATTTCTTGTTTCCGACTGGCCCGCGTCCGGAAAACATCCCAGGGACCGTCGGCTGCTTTGACCTCACCACTGTCTCGCCGGGACGCTGCTCCTTGACTTTCGATTTGCCGCTTGTCTCCTCCTTCTCGCGACCCGTAGAGGGAGTAGCATCTTCGTTCTTTCGTCCGGCCGGTGTCCTCCGGGCAGGCAGCGGACCACGAAATCCTCTGGTTGCTCCAGCCTCCACCCGATCCTTGGGAAATTTGGCTTACTTGGGGGGCATCCTGTTCTGTCGGGTGGAGCGCCCATCTCTCACTCGGCCACCGAAAAGTTTGGACGCGGCTTGAACCAACAAGTATGCAATTTGTCTAGTTCTGACAATGCCTTGTTGTATTTGTTTCGAAGTGCGAGCCCACAGTGCTCCGATTCCAATTCCTTGACTCTTTTGAGTATGTAGTCCAAACCCTGAGTTTTCTTAAACCATATTGTTGTCTCTAGCGAGGGTGAGCGGCGCCCGCAGCAGTCACACAGCCGCCATCTTGCCCATTGTCGTTTGTTTTCTTTATTCCAAATAATTAGACAACTGCCAAGAACACAGATCTAAGGTAAAATAAAGTACTGCTTCTAGTTTTTGGAAGGCAGGCACCAGGGGAATTTCCCATCCTCGAATGGGAGGGGACCAGTCATCATTTCAAGTGAAAGGAAATTGAGATTTACTCTCACTCTGCTGCCCCAAGTGCAAAATTTACATACAAAAGAACCCAAATGTCTTCTCCCTTACCATGAGGATGGGGATTCTTTTGGTTCCAGGGGGCAAAAAGATTGTTGGTTCTTTTGGGGGGAGGGGGTGGGAGTCAAGCCTGATGTCAGGACGTGCCTGGCCCATTGTTTTTAGGTCTCGCTCTGAAAGCCTGCTCTGAGAGAGACGTTTTGTAGTGGGCTTGCAGAAATGCGACCACAGCTTTTTGGCAGGCATCGAGTGTGCGGTTACGCGCAAAATGACGAGCAGAGGCGCCATATGGCTTTCCTCTCTCGTCATGGTGCGCGCACATTGCACACCATTTGCCAGCCTGCTTTCACTTTTGCCTTGTAGCCGTGCACGTGCACAGCTGCTGCTCGCACTCCCTCCTCCCTTCTCCCCCTCCCTTCTCGCCCAGCCCTTCTTGTCACCTCGGCTTGCACTCACCCCTCCTTTCTCACCTTTCGGCCGCTTTGATGTTCTCAGTGAGCCGCGCGGCCAATGCTTGTTTCATAGAGGGATGTGTTTTCTAATTGCAGCGTTACTTCTGCTTTGGGGTCATGGCGACAGCACCTGAAGAACAACGTTAGGCTTATAACTTTCCCTGCCCTGGCCGAAGATGATATCTTTCCGGGCGCCAGAGTCCCGAAATTCCCATTAGGACAGCAGCCCTGTTTTGACAACTCTTTTTTGTTTCTCTGAACAAAAGTAGGGGTGCTTCAAGCATTCTACTGCATTCCTCCTCCCGTTTTTTTCCTCCCCGTTAGGACCCAAGGCCTTTTCTTTCCCATAAGACCCCGAGGAGTTCGCTTCTCAAAGCGGGGCAGTCTAAGGTGAGGCTGAGCTTTTCAGAAGAACTTCAGCTCCTGTTGCCGTTTCGTCAAATTAATCATGAAGCCGCTGCAAAGCAGATCGCCAGAGAGAGGGACTGGGCAGAATGGAGCACCCATGGCAAATTTCAGGCATGCCTGCTACCTATCTTGTATTTGTACAGTGTTCTGTTAATGTACCTCAAAATAGATGTCTAGTATCTCAGTGAGGAGGGAATTCTCCATGATAAGAGTTTCAATAACAAGGAAATATGTTGATGCTCATTTATTTGCTCATTGTCTTATCCAGTCACATTCTGGGAAGTCCCAGGTTCTGTACAGGGCACAAGTCCTAAACAAGCATTGGCATAGCCAATAGGTCTCGCTTTTGGGACCTTATAAGTATTTAGTTATGCAGCACAATATCTTTGGTGCAACAACATTAAGTGTTGCATGGTTAAACACTTATAAGGTCCCAAAAGCGAGACCTATTGGCTATGCCAATGCTTGTTTCAAAAATATCCCTTGCATCCAGTGAGATTTTTGCAGTCCCAAAGGCAGATTGAGGATAAGTCGTCTAATCTTCCCACCTCATACTGAATGAGTGCTAGGGTCGATATGAAGTGAGGGCATAGTCTTTGCCTGTGCAGAGTACCACACCCCTTCTTTAAAAAGAAAATAATATCCCTAGTGTCTAGTGGCCTTTCGGCCCCAACTCCCTGGGGGCATATTGGGCTAAGCCTCCCATTCTGCCCCCGTCCCAGGGCAGGCAGAATACATTTTTTCCTGGTGTTGATTGGGCTTCCTGCCCCCGGGGAGCAGACAGCCTGTCTGTCGTTCTCTTTGGGGGGTGGTGCACAGCCTGATGCCAGGGTCAGCTGCCCTCACCTCATTTTTTTCAATTTAGCTTTCCTGGTGTCTAGTGAGCGCTCTGCCCCAAGGTGTGTATATTGGAGGTAAACACCCCATTATGCCCCCCAGCAGGACAGAAAGACTGCTGTGCCCTATCGGGGGTATGGGCATTACTCAATGCCAGGGTGGGCAGCCTCATCCCATTTTTTAAAATACATCATCCCTAGTGTCTAGGGTGAGACAGAAAGACTGATTTTTCTTCCCTCTTTGAACAGTGTACGTGAGTTACACCCTCCTGAGTATCAATCTAACTGAAAGTTTAAGTTGTGTGACACTAGTGTATTGTGCACGCTGGGCATCACACAAGCAAAAACTATATATATGATGCGAGAGAAGCGCCTCCATTGCGTCCGGACTTTCTGTTTTCAAAAGTGAACCAGAAAGATATTTTCCCTTAGTGTCCTGGATGAAGCGTTCACTTCTACCACACTACAAAGGTAATACGGTAGATGTGAATGGTTCGTCCACCGCATTAAAGGGGTTAAAAGAACATTACATATATTTGACAGACAATATGAAGAGTAAGACAACAGAATATTGTCTTTTTTAAATAAATGTAAAAATATTACCATAGAAAAAATGTAATTAAACTAGTTTTACTTTTATAACGCAATGTAATTTTCAAAATTAAGTCAAATAATTACACCATGTCTATCCTTCACTACATTACATAAAATGTTGGAATCTGAAGGGGCCATATTTAGTATTCCCACTGCAGCCATGGCTACATTAGGGAAAGTGTTGACCTCTTGTGGAGGAGTTATTTACTTTTCCAAACTTAGCGACATTGGCTAAGGTTCTCTTTGGTCCAGTGGGTCATGATGGAACCCCTCCCCCTCCCCCCCCCAAAAAAAAAGAACAGGCCCATACATTGGCCCTTTCACGCTGGCCCATCTAGCAGTGCCAGAGGGCCAAACAA
This sequence comes from Calotriton arnoldi, assembly GCA_963921515.1. Classification (NCBI taxonomy): domain Eukaryota; kingdom Metazoa; phylum Chordata; class Amphibia; order Caudata; family Salamandridae; genus Calotriton; species Calotriton arnoldi. The sequence goes on along the minus strand of CAWUFW010020271.1, from coordinate 111,985 downwards.
GCTTAGCCAGTCCAACATTGTTTGATAAAGGAACCTTGGCTGCTCGTCGTGTGTTCTCTACAAATAACATGGCCAGCGCCTTTTAACATTATTTCAGAGACTGCTTTTTGATATGGCGAAGCAGCATTTTCAAGCCTAACTCAGACATTAAGTTAAATAAGGGGTGAGGGCACTGAAGCCATGGGTTTTACGGACTGTGGTGTGTAAAACGTGTTGTAAGTGGCTTCCCGCCGTTGTCCCTGGGTTGTGCAGGACTGCAGCTCTGCAGTCGTCGAAGGGTCGATTTCCAACTCTACTTCCTCACTTGCATCTGCTGCAGATTTCCATGGCAACCACCTACCTGCCTTTATTTCAGCATTTCATTTTTTCCTAAACCAGCTAGATACTTCATTTTAATTTGCCACGCCATATTTTTCCACGGAGTACAATTTTATGCGATTCATTCAAAGGGGGCCTTTAAGCAAATTGCCTGGAATACGCACACAGAAACATAGACTTGCACACAAGCACGTCGATATACACGCACATACGTAAAGAGAAATGGAAACACACGCAAGCAGTAACATGCTTTCACGCAGAGACCGAGTTCTTCTCACACTTCTCTCACTTTTACAAGGATGCTGCTGTCTTACACGCACATGCACAACCTCACATACTTCACATAATGCAAACATAAAAAGGAACACAGGCACCAGGGCGCTCACACATAAGCAACACTCTGAATTAGTCTGAGACTGCTCGCGTTTACATATGTTTTGTCTTCCACATACGAACATAGATGCACACAGCCATTGATTTGTTCTGACTGAGCTGTCACTTTCATAAATATGTTATTGTCTCTCAGACCCTCTTGGGCCTTGATTAGGAGTGCCTTGTAAAGTAATCCCTGCCCAAGCACCCTAATTACCTGATACAATAAAGTCTACACCTCTCCCCTGTCCCATTAAATTTGTCATGCTTGACAGGTGCAAATTGCTCGGCAAAAAACGGGACTTGTAGACTTTGGTACAGAAAACACCAAAGTCTGCACGATATGCGCCATTTTTGTGGCCCAAATAAGGAACCATTTTGAATTAGGAACACCTCGGTATTGGATTTGATGGGGTGCGAGAATGATCTCTTCATACACCAGGGCAATCATAACCAGGCCAATGAACAAACACGTGCAAAAAGACACGCAATGGCATACAGACATACATACAAGCACACACTCAAACATTCTCACACTGTTCTCACCATGGCAAGTATTCTGTCTTTAACATATACACCTACGTGCATAGACACACACGATGTTCACACAGTTCCATTAAAGTGCCAAAGGCTTCCATAGTGCACCAGGCCACCTAAAGGCAACCCCACTTGCTGAACATGGCATCAAGATAAGCGGTGGAACCACCATCCATCATACATGGAATTTGTCAGAATAATTGTGTCTGCACACATGTAGGCAGTGGGAAGACAAAACAAGGATGAAAAAGTCTTAGGCTGAACAGAAACGAGGAATAGGGGAGGTTAAACTCACAGGCAACAAAGGGCACCTAGTGCAAGCAACAAAAGCAAGACAAACCCTTTTATGCTAGAAAAACAAATGAAAGATAATTTTAGGTATTCTCTGAAACAGAGCAGATCATCACCTACTTCAAAATCTAAGGTAGGCTGTTAGGATTGAAAAGGCCCCCTGCAAGGCTCAGTAGAGTCAGTGTGCATTCCTGGACTGACTTCATCCATAGCAGGACTCTGGCTATTTGTTGATGTTTTAAGGTCTCACTCAGGGCAAACGACAATCCTGCATGTATGAGCTCAATGTAAAATCAATTGCGACCAAGAGCTGGCCTTTATGGTCTGGAGGAATACACTTTGTGCACCCACCCCTTATGAGTGTGCCACGCTGACCTCAACTCAAGAACACTCATTGAAGACCATGAAAGCCTGAGCCTCACCCAATGAGTAGAAGGACCTACCTATGTCGCCGGACCTTATTTTCATTAATGTAGGAAGGTGGAATCTGACTACATGGTTGCCCCCACTTTTTTCCTGGTGTTTTGTTGGTTTTTGACTTAGTTTGGCTGGGAACCTGCTATTCAGGTCCCCAGCCTATCTGCTTTCTCTTTAAATGACTTGGAGTGCACTCTAGGTGCACTAGTGATTGGATACTGTGGTACCTTATGAGTCCCTAGTATATGGTACCTTAGGTACCAAGGGCATAGGTACTTCACAGGCCTACCAGGGGCTGAAGCATGTATTATGCCACCCCTGGGAAGCAGACTAAATCTGACACCACAGGCCTGCTACTGCAGCCTGGGTGAGGTGGTGCTAGCACTCCTCACTGAGATATAGGTTTCCTATATCTCTCCTGCACACACATTTAAACCTATCAGTCACCCCTAAGGCAGGCCCTATCAATCCTGAGGGCAGGGTGCTTGGTTCCTATGTGAGAGGGTGCCTCTGCCTGAGCAGGGCCCCTCTGCAGCTCTCAAGAGTCCATTCTCTGGGGCTGTTTGTGGATGCGGTTAAACCATATACTTTTAAGTGCATTATATCCTCGCGGTAAAATGCTAACTTTGGAATGGCTGCATCAAAACATGTTGTGTTTGGTGTCAAACACCTTGGAATACTACCCCCCGCCAGTCCTGGCGGCGGGGGTAGCATTCCACCCTTCTAGAGGGATAGACATGTACCTACTGTGGAAACGCGGTAGAATCCTGCAGAGCCCTGGCATCACAAAATGGATGCCACCAGTCACAGACACTGGGCTGCCCTCCTGCTGATGACCGAACACTCGCAGTGGAGGAAGCCCAACAATAGGCATCCTGTCACAGGGAGGTGTAACCACCTCCCAGACAGGGTTTAGTGTATTGGGGCTGGGTGGGTGCACTCTTAGAGTGCTTTGAAGTCCTGCACTGGGGGAGCAGAAGGCTCCTCTGTGCATATGCCAGTTCAAACCAGCTCAGGGGCTACCTGCCCCTGCTCTGGCGCGAAACTGGACAAAGGGAAGTGGGTGTAGCCACCCACTCCCCTGACCCTCCCATAGGTAGGGTCATAGAGCTAGTCCCTCCCTTTCTTTTAGTATAAGAGGGGGAACCTGTGCATTGCACCCTAGATTTCCCTGGACGACGCTCTACAAGAAGAATCCCGGACCTTCGACGTTCCACTACCTTTGGAAGACTGAAGAATCTCCCTTGGAGTCAAGGAGTGACTCCCCTGCTTGGCAGGCACCAAAAACTACAAACGACGGTCGCAAACTATGCCGCTCCCGCCGGAGTCCGAAGTCCCTGCAGCCCAAGAAGTGGATTTCCTGACTTCTCAAAGGCCATCGTGAGTCCCCAGCGAAGCTGAGGCCAGTGGACCCCAAGAGTAACGAGGAACCGCGACCCCTGGGTACCGTGCACTATTGTCAAGTGCAACCCCTTCACAACGTTCCACGAACTTGTGCTTTGGACCACGTGTGGTCCCAGCCTCCAGCAGGAATCCCTCCTAAGATCAGAGGCCTACCACGTCCCGAGTGACCGTGGGCCCCTGTGAGCGGATCCTCCCGAGGCGTCTTTGCGATCACTTGCCAGCCGGCTTGTGGGTCCCCAGAAGACTTTCTAAAGAAACCGAAGGGCTCTCCTGGTTGCTCCAGGCCTGCCCTGACTTACCCTCACTGGGTGAGTCCCACAGACCTTGCTGATCTGTGCCATTGTCTCTTCGCACTTTCCCCAAGACTTGCTGTTACCAAGGCTTGTTGGCTCCGATCGAGTTGCCAACACTGCAGTAAGCTGCAGACATCATGGGACACGCCGAATCCAGCTCCTGGTCATCGTCGACGCCTCCTGGACCTCGTGGCTGAAGAGTCAAGGCAACCGCAAACAACCTGAATCTTGCGACGACGGTGGGCATCCATCTTCCTTGCCCCGAGTCACTGCCAAGTGACTTTGAACACTGTCCCCTCTGCTTTCAGGTCTTCCATCTTCCAAATCCAGGCTTGGATTCCTCCGGACACTTCTCCTGTCGCCGCAAGCAGCGAGTCTTCACTGGCTCCCATTGAAAACGACGCCGCGACCCGACACCAAAGAACACCTATGCACCCGGCTCCCCTGGGTGAGGTAACTTCAGCACTACGGTGCTCCTGTGGGTGTGGGCCCTAGAACAACTTACCCTGTAAGTGACTTGCTTGTAGCTTCCCTCGAAGTGTCCTAAAACTCTAACTTTCTAAGTGCGACAATTGCGTTGACTCGTACAGGGTTCGCGTCTGTGTTAGACACACCGCGTCCATCTCCTTTGCAACACTAGCTAGAACTGTATCCTTCGACTCGTACTGAGTCCGATCGGTGTTCGCCTCGAACACACAAAGGGCCTGTAACTCTGAGATCTACATAGCACTGACTCGCACAAGGTTCGCGTCTGTGTTAGACACAGCGCGTCCATCTCCCTTGCATCTCTATCTGAAACCGCGTCCTTCGACTCGTACAAGGACCGATCGGTGTGTTCGCCTCGAACACGCAAGGGACCTTTAACATTGATATCCCAATCGCGTCTGAGCGCATAGACTCGCACAGGACTCGCACCGGTGCCAGGTCACCGCGTCCGTTCCCTGTGGGTCTCCTACAACTACCTGGGGTGGTTCTTGGGGGTCCCTCAATTCTAGATGCCCTAGAACTAGGTCTAGCAAACTAAGATTGTGATATTCGATTGTGCTAAACTTATTGTGATAACATTTGATTTGTACATATGTCCTTGACCTCTAATCTCATAAAGAGATTAGTAGAGAGCGTTTATTAATAAATACATATATATTTGATATATATACCTGTGTGGTGTCTTTTCATTTGGTGATTCAAGAGATTGTGTGGTAAAACAAGCTGCTTTACATTCCTTCAAGACTTAGCCTGAAGGCTGCTCTCCACAGCTACCACTAGGATAGCTTTCTATAAAGGTTGTCTTAAACCTATTTACCATAAGAGTCGAATTGTTCTGGTGCAAGGTGTCCACTTTAATTAGTGAACAGCATATACCAGGCCAACTTCTCACATTGGTGGGCAGCGTGTGGGATTCCAGCTTGCTATTGTTTTACCAGAAAATCTCTATTTGAATTACTAACTGAAAACCACTATAGGTACTTAAGGTACATATAAAGTCAAGCTTAGTATCAATAAGTTCTACTGAACTTAGAGCTGTGTGCCAAGGGATAGCACACCCTTTCTACAGCTCAAGCTAGTATCAGTAGGCCACAAACTAGTGTAGGTAGTACAACACTGCACAACACTAGAATGTCCTTAAAGGGTGGAACCAGTGGATCCACTCAGCCTCAGTATAAGGACATGGCTTTCTCTGACTTGAGAGCCATGTGTGTTGAAAGACACCTGAGGCTAGGACAGAGTCCCTCAACCCTGCACCTGATAGATCTGCTGACAGCAGATGATCTTAGATTGGCTCTAGGAGCTAATGGGTCTGAATCAGTGGGTGGGTCAATTACAGTATCTGGGTCAGATGATGAACATCAGAATGACCAGGACTCTGTGATTGAAGGGCCAGGCCTCAAGGGGCCTGAAAAGGACAGAGGAATTCTCCCTAAGAGAACTGACAGAGTGGATGAGAGGCATAGGTCCCCTTCCAGGGAATCTGAGCACTCTTATCACTCTGGCAGAGAATTTGTCCACCAGAGGAACTCATACTTTCCCATAAGAGAGACCTCCTCTGAAAGAATGTGCAAACTGCTGCAGTATGAGGAAGCAAGAGTTGCCCTCAGAACCAAGCAGTTGGCACTGGATAGAGAAGCCCTGGAGATCCAGAGAGCTTCTAGAAGAGAGGGTTAGAACCCCTTGGTGGCAGCAACAGTGTCCCTAGAGGCAGAGAATCTATTCCAGACCATAGGAACCTGAGCAAGGTTGTTCCTCCCTACCAGAGTGGGGATGATATCCACAAGTGGATAACTGCTATGGAAAGGGCCTGTAGAGTCCAACAGGTCCCCCAAAGGCAGTGGGCAGCAATCTTGTGGCTCTCCTTTTCAGATAAAGGTAGAGACAACCTCCTCACTGTTAGAGAAGAGGATGCTGATAACTATGAAGTCCTGAAGAGTGCACTGATAGATGGGTTTGGCTTAACCACTGAGCAGTACAGGTTGAAGTTCAGAGACACCCAGAAGGCACAGACTCAGGACTGGACTGACTTTGTAGATTGTGCAACCAAGGCTCTGGAGGGTTGGCTGATTGGCAGTAGGGTTACTGATCTCAAAGGATTGTACAATTTGATCATGAGGGAGCAGATCCTTAATAATTGTCAAAACCAGCTTTTACACCAGTACCTGGTGGACTCTGACCTGACCTCTCCCCAAGAATTGGGAAAGAAGGCAGACAAATGGGTCAGAACCAGGGTAAGGCCTAAGAATCAGGGTGGTGACCAGAAGAAAGATTCTACCAAGTCCCAAGAGAAAGGTGGGGATAAATCCAAGGATAAGTCCACTACAGGGCCCCAAAAGTCCTCTTCTGGGGGTGGGTCCCAAACTCCTTCCTCTCCTGAAAAGAAACCATATTGCCATGTCTGTAAAAAGCCTGGGCACTGGAAAACTGATCCCAGTTGCCCCAGGGTTGGCAATAGAGAAACTGTTCCTCCAGCTATTACTACCACCCCTCCTGGTACTACCAGTAGTAATCCTCCAGTGGGGAGTAGTGCACCCAAAAAGTTAGGTGCTTTTGCAAGGGGAACAGAGGTGGGCCCTAGTTTAGACAGGTCCCCCTCAACAGACTCCTCAGACTCTGATGGTGGTATAGGATTTGCCACCTTTACCATGGGTCCCATTGCATTGGGAAGGTACAGACTGGAGCCAATGATTAATGGTCAGAAGGCTGTGGCATTCAGGGACACAGGGGCTAGTGTCACCATGGTGGCAGGGAAACTAGTCCCCCTCACCAGCTTTTACCTGAGTTTAAATACCAGGTGACCAACATTGATGGTGTCAGGACAGATCACCCCATGGCCATAGTCAATCCCAGCTGGGAGGGGGTCACAGGCCCAAAAAGAGTGGCAGTGTCCCCCAACTTGCCTGTAGATTGCCTGATGGGCAATGATCTGGAAATTTCAGCCTGGGCTGAAGTTGAACACCAAACCCATCTGAAGATGCTAGGCGTCCCTGAAAAAGCTAGTGGGGCTGTGATGGCCACAGCCCCAGCCCAGGGAAATGCTGGAGAGATGGAGCCTGGAAGAATGGCCCACTCTCCCCCAAAAGAGAGCACAGGGGTTGAAGAAAAGTCTCCTTCCCCCAGACAGCAGGTAAGGGTCAGCCTCCTCAGGGAACTGATCCTACCCCTAGTGAAGGAACTGCCCCAGAGGTAGTCAGGCCTGGCCTGGCCCCACCCCTGATGGCAGAGGACCCTTCCAAGGTGGTACCCAGTCTGGAGCAGGTAACCTGCCCCTCTCTACCCTGCCTCAGTCAGCCCAGGGCTGCAGAGGTCAGGGAGGTCAGTGGACCCCACAGGGCCCCCTGTCCAGAGGAACCCCCCATCAGCAGATTAGGGGCACCCCGTCTAGTAGCCCTAGCCAGGTGAGAATTCCTCCACACACTGAGGGATCCCCCATACCTTTATGTAGGGACCTTCCCCAGAAGGACTCTGTTAGGCAAGGGCAAACCTGGAACCAAAAGGTTCCAAACCTGCCATGTCCCTCCAGTGTTCCACCCAAAGGGACCCAATCCCCAGGTGTAGGCAGCCAAAGGTTGACCCTTAGAGCAAAGTGCAGCTCAGTCATGGAAAGACAGGCATACATGGTGACCAGTGATCTGAGGAAACTGAGACCAACTTCCCTAGGGTCTCACTTCCCTGCTCAGACACCTCATCAGCCTTGTCCTTTACCAAAACACCCCACAGGTAGTAATTCCCCATGGTGGAGACCCTCTCATACCCTTAGGGTGAGGGATAACTTAGTGGACCATAAAACAGGGGGTAACCATGCTAGTGCAGGTACTTCCTTATATTGCCACTCAGTAAATACAGGCTCACCTGGACAAGGTTAGCCTCATCTCCTTTCGTTTGGGGGGGGGTTATGTAGGAAGGTGGAATCTGACTACATGGTTGCCCCCACTTTTTCCCTGGTGTTTTGTTGGTTTTTGACTTAGTTTGGCTGGGAACCTGCTATTCAGGTCCCCAGCCTATCTGCTTTCTCTTGAAATGACTTGGAGTGCACTCTAGGTGCACTAGTGATTGGATACTGTGGTACCTTATGAGTCCCTAGTATATGGTACCTTAGGTACCAAGGGCATAGGTACTTCACAGGCCTACCAGGGGCTGAAGCATGTATTATGCCACCCCTGGGAAGCAGACTAAATCTGACACCACAGGCCTGCTACTGCAGCCTGGGTGAGGTGGTGCTAGCACTCCTCACTGAGATATAGGTTTCCTATATCTCTCCTGCACACACATTTAAACCTATCAGTCACCCCTAAGGCAGGTCCTATCAATCCTGAGGGCAGGGTGCTTGGTTCCTATGTGAGAGGGTGCCTCTGCCTGAGCAGGGCCCCTCTGCAGCTCTCAGAGTCCATTCTCTGGGGCTGTTTGTGGATGCGGTTAAACCATATACTTTTAAGTGCATTATATCCTCGCGGTAAAATGCTAACTTTGGAATGGCTGCATCAAAACATGTCGTGTTTGGTGTCAAACACCTTGGAATACTACCCCCACCCCCCGCCAGTCCTGGCGGTGGGGGTAGCATTCCACCCTTCTAGAGGGATAGACATGTACCTACTGTGGAAACGCGGTAGAATCCTGCAGAGCCCTGGCATCACAAAATGGATGCCACCAGTCACAGACACTGGGCTGCCCTCCTGCTGATGACCGAAACTCGCAGTGGAGGAAGCCCAACAATAGGCATCCTGTCACAGGGAGGTGTGACCACCTCCCAGACAGGGTTTAGTGTATTGGGGCTGGGTGGGTGCACTCTTAGAGTGCTTTGAAGTCCTGCACTGGGGGAGCAGAAGGCTCCTCTGTGCATATGCCAGTTCAAACCAGCTCAGGGGCTACCTGCCCCTGCTCTGGCGCGAAACTGGACAAAGGGAAGTGGGTGTAGCCACCCACTCCCCTGACCCTCCCATAGGTAGGGTCATAGAGCTAGTCCCTCCCTTTCTTTTAGTATAAGAGGGGGAACCTGTGCATTGCACCCTAGATTTCCCTGGACGACGCTCTACAAGAAGAATCCCGGACCTTCGACGTTCCACTACCTTTGGAAGACTGAAGAATCTCCCTTGGAGTCAAGGAGTGACTCCCCTGCTTGGCAGGCACCAAAAACTACAAACGACGGTCGCAAACTATGCCGCTCCCGCCGGAGTCCGAAGTCCCTGCAGCCCAAGAAGTGGATTTCCTGACTTCTCAAAGGCCATCGTGAGTCCCCAGCGAAGCTGAGGCCAGTGGACCCCAAGAGTAACGAGGAACCGCGACCCCTGGGTACCGTGCACTATTGTCAAGTGCAACCCCTTCACAACGTTCCACGAACTTGTGCTTTGGACCACGTGTGGTCCCAGCCTCCAGCAGGAATCCCTCCTAAGATCAGAGGCCTACCACGTCCCGAGTGACCGTGGGCCCCTGTGAGCGGATCCTCCCGAGGCGTCTTTGCGATCACTTGCCAGCCGGCTTGTGGGTCCGCAGAAGACTTTCCAAAGAAACCGAAGGGCTCTCCTGGTTGCTCCAGGCCTGCCCTGACTTACCCTCACTGGGTGAGTCCCACAGACCTTGCTGATCTGTGCCATTGTCTCTTCGCACTTTCCCCAAGACTTGCTGTTACCAAGGCTTGTTGGCTCCGATCGAGTTGCCAACACTGCAGTAAGCTGCAGACATCATGGGACACGCCGAATCCAGCTCCTGGTCATCGTCGACGCCTCCTGGACCTCGTGGCTGAAGAGTCAAGGCAACCGCAAACAACCTGAATCTTGCGACGACGGTGGGCATCCATCTTCCTTGCCCCGAGTCACTGCCAAGTGACTTTGAACACTGTCCCCTCTGCTTTCAGGTCTTCCATCTTCCAAATCCAGGCTTGGATTCCTCCGGACACTTCTCCTGTCGCCGCAAGCAGCGAGTCTTCACTGGCTCCCATTGAAAACGACGCCGCGACCCGACACCAAAGAACACCTATGCACCCGGCTCCCCTGGGTGAGGTAACTTCAGCACTACGGTGCTCCTGTGGGTGTGGGCCCTAGAACAACTTACCCTGTAAGTGACTTGCTTGTAGCTTCCCTCGAAGTGTCCTAAAACTCTAACTTTCTAAGTGCGACAATTGCGTTGACTCGTACAGGGTTCGCGTCTGTGTTAGACACACCGCGTCCATCTCCTTTGCAACACTAGCTAGAACTGTATCCTTCGACTCGTACTGAGTCCGATCGGTGTTCGCCTCGAACACACAAAGGGCCTGTAACTCTGAGATCTACATAGCACTGACTCGCACAAGGTTCGCGTCTGTGTTAGACACAGCGCGTCCATCTCCCTTGCATCTCTATCTGAAACCGCGTCCTTCGACTCGTACAAGGACCGATCGGTGTGTTCGCCTCGAACACGCAAGGGACCTTTAACATTGATATCCCAATCGCGTCTGAGCGCATAGACTCGCACAGGACTCGCACCGGTGCCAGGTCACCGCGTCCGTTCCCTGTGGGTCTCCTACAACTACCTGGGGTGGTTCTTGGGGGTCCCTCAATTCTAGATGCCCTAGAACTAGGTCTAGCAAACTAAGATTGTGATATTCGATTGTGCTAAACTTATTGTGATAACATTTGATTTGTACATATGTCCTTGACCTCTAATCTCATAAAGAGATTAGTAGAGAGCGTTTATTAATAAATACATATATATTTGATATATATACCTGTGTGGTGTCTTTTCATTTGGTGATTCAAGAGATTGTGTGGTAAAACAAGCTGCTTTACATTCCTTCAAGACTTAGCCTGAAGGCTGCTCTCCACAGCTACCACTAGGATAGCTTTCTATAAAGGTTGTCTTAAACCTATTTACCATAAGAGTCGAATTGTTCTGGTGCAAGGTGTCCACTTTAATTAGTGAACAGCATATACCAGGCCAACTTCTCACATTGGTGGGCAGCGTGTGGGATTCCAGCTTGCTATTGTTTTACCAGAAAATCTCTATTTGAATTACTAACTGAAAACCACTATAGGTACTTAAGGTACATATAAAGTCAAGCTTCGTATCAATAAGTTCTACTGAACTTAGAGCTGTGTGCCAAGGGATAGCACACCCTTTCTACAGCTCAAGCTAGTATCAGTAGGCCACAAACTAGTGTAGGTAGTACAACACTGCACAACACTAGAATGTCCTTAAGGGGTGGAACCAGTGGATCCACTCAGCCTCAGTATAAGGACATGGCTTTCTCTGACTTGAGAGCCATGTGTGTTGAAAGACACCTGAGGCTAGGACAGAGTCCCTCAACCCTGCACCTGATAGATCTGCTGACAGCAGATGATCTTAGATTGGCTCTAGGAGCTAATGGGTCTGAATCAGTGGGTGGGTCAATTACAGTATCTGGGTCAGATGATGAACATCAGAATGACCAGGACTCTGTGATTGAAGGGCCAGGCCTCAAGGGGCCTGAAAAGGACAGAGGAATTCTCCCTAAGAGAACTGACAGAGTGGATGAGAGGCATAGGTCCCCTTCCAGGGAATCTGAGCACTCTTATCACTCTGGCAGAGAATTTGTCCACCAGAGGAACTCATACTTTCCCATAAGAGAGACCTCCTCTGAAAGAATGTGCAAACTGCTGCAGTATGAGGAAGCAAGAGTTGCCCTCAGAACCAAGCAGTTGGCACTGGATAGAGAAGCCCTGGAGATCCAGAGAGCTTCTAGAAGAGAGGGGTTAGAACCCCTTGGTGGCAGCAACAGTGTCCCTAGAGGCAGAGAATCTATTCCAGACCATAGGAACCTGAGCAAGGTTGTTCCTCCCTACCAGAGTGGGGATGATATCCACAAGTGGATAACTGCTATGGAAAGGGCCTGTAGAGTCCAACAGGTCCCCCAAAGGCAGTGGGCAGCAATCTTGTGGCTCTCCTTTTCAGATAAAGGTAGAGACAACCTCCTCACTGTTAGAGAAGAGGATGCTGATAACTATGAAGTCCTGAAGAGTGCACTGATAGATGGGTTTGGCTTAACCACTGAGCAGTACAGGTTGAAGTTCAGAGACACCCAGAAGGCACAGACTCAGGACTGGACTGACTTTGTAGATTGTGCAACCAAGGCTCTGGAGGGTTGGCTGATTGGCAGTAGGGTTACTGATCTCAAAGGATTGTACAATTTGATCATGAGGGAGCAGATCCTTAATAATTGTCAAAAACAGCTTTTACACCAGTACCTGGTGGACTCTGACCTGACCTCTCCCCAAGAATTGGGAAAGAAGGCAGACAAATGGGTCAGAACCAGGGTAAGGCCTAAGAATCAGGGTGGTGACCAGAAGAAAGATTCTACCAAGTCCCAAGAGAAAGGTGGGGATAAATCCAAGGATAAGTCCACTACAGGGCCCCAAAAGTCCTCTTCTGGGGGTGGGTCCCAAACTCCTTCCTCTCCTGAAAAGAAACCATATTGCCATGTCTGTAAAAAGCCTGGGCACTGGAAAACTGATCCCAGTTGCCCCAGGGTTGGCAATAGAGAAACTGTTCCTCCAGCTATTACTACCACCCCTCCTGGTACTACCAGTAGTAATCCTCCAGTGGGGAGTAGTGCACCCAAAAAGTTAGGTGCTTTTGCAAGGGGAACAGAGGTGGGCCCTAGTTTAGACAGGTCCCCCTCAACAGACTCCTCAGACTCTGATGGTGGTATAGGATTTGCCACCTTTACCATGGGTCCCATTGCATTGGGAAGGTACAGACTGGAGCCAATGATTAATGGTCAGAAGGCTGTGGCATTCAGGGACACAGGGGCTAGTGTCACCATGGTGGCAGGGAAACTAGTCCCCCTCACCAGCTTTTACCTGAGTTTAAATACCAGGTGACCAACATTGATGGTGTCAGGACAGATCACCCCATGGCCATAGTCAATCCCAGCTGGGAGGGGGTCACAGGCCCAAAAAGAGTGGCAGTGTCCCCCAACTTGCCTGTAGATTGCCTGATGGGCAATGATCTGGAAATTTCAGCCTGGGCTGAAGTTGAACACCAAACCCATCTGAAGATGCTAGGCGTCCCTGAAAAAGCTAGTGGGGCTGTGATGGCCACAGCCCCAGCCCAGGGAAATGCTGGAGAGATGGAGCCTGGAAGAATGGCCCACTCTCCCCAAAAGAGAGCACAGGGGTTGAAGAAAAGTCTCCTTCCCCCAGACAGCAGGTAAGGGTCAGCCTCCTCAGGGAACTGATCCTACCCCTAGTGAAGGAACTGCCCCAGAGGTAGTCAGGCCTGGCCTGGCCCCACCCCTGATGGCAGAGGACCCTTCCAAGGTGGTACCCAGTCTGGAGCAGGTAACCTGCCCCTCTCTACCCTGCCTCAGTCAGCCCAGGGCTGCAGAGGTCAGGGAGGTCAGTGGACCCCACAGGGCCCCCTGTCCAGAGGAACCCCCCCATCAGCAGATTAGGGGCACCCAGTCTAGTAGCCCTAGCCAGGTGAAAATTCCTCCATACACTGAGGGATCCCCCCTACCTTTATGTAGGGACCTTCCCCAGAAGGACTCTGTTAGGCAAGGGCAAACCTGGAACCAAAAGGTTCCAAACCTGCCATGTCCCTCCAGTGTTCCACCCAAAGGGACCCAATCCCCAGGTGTAGGCAGCCAAAGGTTGACCCTTAGAGCAAAGTGCAGCTCAGTCATGGAAAGACAGGCATACATGGTGACCAGTGATCTGAGGAAACTGAGACCAACTTCCCTAGGGTCTCACTTCCCTGCTCAGACACCTCATCAGCCTTGTCCTTTACCAAAACACCCCACAGGTAGTAATTCCCCATGGTGGAGACCCTCTCATACCCTTAGGGTGAGGGATAACTTAGTGGACCATAAAACAGGGGGTAACCATGCTAGTGCAGGTACTTCCTTATATGGCCACTCAGTAAATACAGGCTCACCTGGACAAGGTTAGCCTCATCTCCTTTCGTTTGGGGGGGGTTATGTAGGAAGGTGGAATCTGACTACATGGTTGCCCCCACTTTTTTCCTGGTGTTTTGTTGGTTTTTGACTTAGTTTGGCTGGGAACCTGCTATTCAGGTCCCCAGCCTATCTGCTTTCTCTTGAAATGACTTGGAGTGCACTCTAGGTGCACTAGTGATTGGATACTGTGGTACCTTATGAGTCCCTAGTATATGGTACCTTAGGTACCAAGGGCATAGGTACTTCACAGGCCTACCAGGGGCTGAAGCATGTATTATGCCACCCCTGGGAAGCAGACTAAATCTGACACCACAGGCCTGCTACTGCAGCCTGGGTGAGGTGGTGCTAGCACTCCTCACTGAGATATAGGTTTCCTATATCTCTCCTGCACACACATTTAAACCTATCAGTCACCCCTAAGGCAGGTCCTATCAATCCTGAGGGCAGGGTGCTTGGTTCCTATGTGAGAGGGTGCCTCTGCCTGAGCAGGGCCCCTCTGCAGCTCTCAGAGTCCATTCTCTGGGGCTGTTTGTGGATGCGGTTAAACCATATACTTTTAAGTGCATTATATCCTCGCGGTAAAATGCTAACTTTGGAATGGCTGCATCAAAACATGTCGTGTTTGGTGTCAAACACCTTGGAATACTACCCCCCCACCCCCCGCCAGTCCTGGCGGTGGGGGTAGCATTCCACCCTTCTAGAGGGATAGACATGTACCTACTGTGGAAACGCGGTAGAATCCTGCAGAGCCCTGGCATCACAAAATGGATGCCACCAGTCACAGACACTGGGCTGCCCTCCTGCTGATGACCGAAACTCGCAGTGGAGGAAGCCCAACAATAGGCATCCTGTCACAGGGAGGTGTAACCACCTCCCAGACAGGGTTTAGTGTATTGGGGCTGGGTGGGTGCACTCTTAGAGTGCTTTGAAGTCCTGCACTGGGGGAGCAGAAGGCTCCTCTGTGCATATGCCAGTTCAAACCAGCTCAGGGGCTACCTGCCCCTGCTCTGGCGCGAAACTGGACAAAGGGAAGTGGGTGTAGCCACCCACTCCCCTGACCCTCCCATAGGTAGGGTCATAGAGCTAGTCCCTCCCTTTCTTATAGTATAAGAGGGGGAACCTGTGCATTGCACCCTAGATTTCCCTGGACGATGCTCTAGAAGAAGAATCCCGGACCTTCGACGTTCCACTACCTTTGGAATACTGAAGAATCTCCCTTGGAGTCAAGGAGTGACTCCCCTGCTTGGCAGGCACCAAAAACTACAAACGACAGTCGCAAACTACGCCGCTCCCGCCGGAGTCCGAAGTCCCTTCAGCCCAAGAAGTGGATTTTCTGACTTCTCAAAGGCCATCGTGAGTCTCCAGCGAAGCTGAGGCCAGTGGACCCCAAGAGTAACGAGGAACCGCGACCCCTGGGTACCGTGCACTATTGTCGAGTGCAACCCCTTCACAACGTTCCGTGAACTTGTGCTTTGGACCACGTGTGGTCCCAGCCTCCAGCAGGAATCCCTCCTAAGATCAGAGGCCTACCATGTCCCGAGTGACCGTGGGCCCCTGTGAGCGGATCCTCCCGAGGCGTCTTTGCGATCCCTTGCCAGCCGGCTTTTGGGTCCCCAGAAGACTTTCCAAAGAAACCGAAGGGCTCCCCTGGTTGCTTCAGGCCTGCCCTGACTTACCTTCGCTGGGTGAGTCCCACAGACCTTGCTGGTCTGTGCCATTGTCTCTTCGCACTTTCCCCGAGACTTGCTGTTACCAAGGCTTGTTGGCTCCGATTGAGTCGCCGACACCGCAGTAAGCTGCAGACATTGTGGGACACGCCGAATACAGCTCCTGGTCATCGTCGACGCCTCCTGGACCTCGTGGCTGAAGAGTCAAGGCAACCGCGAACGACCTGAATCTTGCGATGACGGTGGGCATCCATCTTCCTTGCCCCGAGTCACTGCCAAGTGACTTTGAACACTGTCCCCTCTGCTTTCAGGTCTTCCATCTTCCAAATCCAGGCTTGGATTCCTCCGGACACTTCTCCTGTCGCCGCAAGCAGCGAGTCTTCACTGGCTCCCATTGAAAACGACACCGCGACCCGACACCAAAGAACACCTATGCACCCGGCTCCCCTGGGTGAGGTAACTTCAGCACTACGGTGCTCCTGTGGGTGTGGGCCCTAGAACAACTTACCCTGTAAGTGACTTGCTTGTAGCTTCCCTCGAAGTGTCCTAAAACTCTACTTTCTAAGTGCGACAATTGCGTTGACTCGTACAGGGTTCGCGTCTGTGTTAGACACACCGCGTCCATCTCCTTTGCAACACTAGCTAGAACTGTATCCTTCGACTCGTACTGAGTCCGATCGGTGTTCGCCTCGAACACACAAAGGACCTGTAACTCTGAGATCTACATAGCACTGACTCGCACAAGGTTCGCGTCTGTGTTAGACACAGCGCGTCCATCTCCCTTGCATCTCTATCTGAAACCGCGTCCTTCGACTCGTACAAGGACCGATCGGTGTGTTCGCCTCGAACACGCAAGGGACCTTTAACATTGATATCCCAATCGCGTCTGAGCGCATAGACTCGCACAGGACTCGCACCGGTGCCAGGTCACCGCGTCCGTCCCCTGTGGGTCTCCTACAACTACCTGGGGTGGTTCTTGGGGGTCCCTCGATTCTAGATGCCCTAGACCTAGGTCTAGCAAACTAAGATTGTGATATTCGATTGTGCTAAACTTATTGTGATAACATTTGATTTGTACATATGTCCTTGACCTCTAATCTCAAAAGAGATTAGTAGAGAGCGTTTATTAATAAATACATATATATTTGATATATATACCTGTGTGGTGTCTTTTCATTTGGTGATTCAAGAGATTGTGTGGTAAAACAAGCTGCTTTACATTCCTTCAAGACTTAGCCTGAAGGCTGCTCTCCACAGCTACCACTAGGATAGCTTTCTATAAAGGTTGTCTTAAACCTATCTACCATAAGAGTCGAATTGTTCTGGTGCAAGGTGTCCACTTTAATTAGTGAACAGCATATACCAGGCCAACTTCTCACAATTAACTTTGACAATATCTGAGTCAACAAGCCTACACCAGTCCCCTAGACAGACCACACCCGTGTCAAGTTCAGCATCCTCATCCCGTACAGGCACCACTGTCGAACCAGCCCACTGAAACTGGAACAACATTACTGTCAAGGACTGAAACACCGCTGTAAACACCCACTCACCCAAACACAGCAACAGCCTTTCCAAAGTCAAGAATTCCAAAATTAGATCACCTCCTGCTCCAAAACAAAGGCCCCCCTCAAACACAGCAATACGACAAGACCAGGACCCCAGGCCATTTAGTACGTGGAGGAACTCAGACTGATAAAATGCCACTACGAACAACTGGAGCACAAATGGAGAAAGAGCCAGGACAATGCAGACAGGAGGTCATTCAAATCTGCCCTTAGACACTACTACCAAATTATCCTGGCCACCAAAGGAATCTCTCTGGCAGACTACTTCGATGCCAGCCCCAATAGAAGCAAAGAAATCTTTGCCATTGTAAAAGATTTCACCTGACCATCAGCCGCCTCCAAATCAATCACCCACTCACAGTGTGATTGAGCAACAGTCTTTCTCAATTCTTCAGCCTCAAAATCACTGCCATTTACAGTAACTTCAGCCCGCAACCGGACCTTACAGACATCGCCAAACACTCCCTGATCTTATCCGAAGAACCAATGATAACCACATGGCCAGTCATCACCTCAGAAGAAACCGCTGCCACTAAGAAGTCCATCCACTTCGGAGCTCCATCGGACCCCTGCCCTACCACACCTACCCCAGAGGACTGAAACCCATCAGTGCCATGCTCACACCCATTCTGAATGCCTCCATCTCTTCAGCGACCTTCACAGATGCTTGGAAAAATACAACTGTCCTCCCATTAGTGGAGAAACCCCCTGAAGACCCTTCAGTGCTCGCCAACTACCTCTCACTGATCTCACTGCTACCATTCTGTGCCACTCATTCTGGTTTCAGACCCAAGCTCAGCACAGAAACTGCCTTCATTGCTGCCATGGATGACATCTGCATGACTCTGGACAGAGGAGACATGGCGGCCCTCATCCTCTTTGACCTCTCCATAGTATTTGACCCAGTCTCCCACCTCGTCCTAATCCAATTCCTACACAACATCAGACTCCAAGGACATGCACTCCGCTGGGTCTGGCTTCTTACAGACTGGAAGGACCCAGTCAGTCAGCGTGGTACCGTACACCTTGGAAGCCTGCAACCTCACCTGCAGATTTCCGCAAGGATCCTCCCTGAACCTGAACCTCTTGAATGCATAAATAATCTCTTTAATCAGCATAATCGGCTCTCATGACATCAACGTCTTCTTCTAGGCCAATGACATGCAACTCATTCTCTCCCTCACGGATAACCCGCCCATTACCCGGACCAAGTTTAATGCCTGCATGACTGAAATCGCCCACTGGATGAAGACCAACCGTTAAAGCTGAACACTGATAAGACCGAAATCGTGATCTTTGAGAAGAGCACATCACCATGGGACTCCAACTGGTAGTTAACAGAGCTAGGACCAACTATGCTAAGAATCTCGGGATCATCCTCGACAGCATCAAAAGCAAACTCAACATGACTGCCCAAGTAAATCCTGTCACTGCCTTATGCTTCCCCTGAAGATGCTGAGGAAGTTTTTTAAATGACTTTCAATAAGCACCCGAAAATCCACCACTCACGCCCTAATCACAAGCAAGCTGGACTATGGGGATACCCTCCATGCCAGGCTCAACAAAAAACTAACTAGAAGGCTGCAGACCATTCAGAACTCAGTGGCCAGAATTACTCTCAACCTCTTTTGCCGCACTCACATCATAACACACTTGAAGGAGCTTCACTGGCTCCCCATTCACTTACTAGCACAATTCAAACTCCTTACCCACACTTTCAAAGAACTACATAAAACTGGCCCAGCAAACCTCAACAAACCCACCTGCTTTCACAAACCTTCCAGACACCGCCACTTGTACGGACTCCTACTTGCACAAATCCCACAAATACTCAAAGCCAGATCCGACGGTTGAACCTTCTCCTACATTGCTCCTAAAGCGTGGAAAAACCTGCCGCTACATAGAAGAGCACCACCCTCACTTCTTGAATTCCACAAGAAGCTGAAGACCTGGCTTTTCGAATACCCCCACAAGGCCCTAGGTGTGGCTAGACTCACACCTGTTCAGCGCCAGGATACCCTCCCAGGTGATAGTGCCCTCTACAAATCTGCATAAAATAACATAACATAGCATAACATAACATACCATAACATACTGTCAGCTGGTTGGGCTCTGAAGAACTGACAGTGGTGGCAGCAGTAAGACTCTATTGGGTCTTTTACCTCTACCTGTGCCTGCACAGGGAGAATTGTCAACTGGCCTCTTCTGTCTAAAGTGATCTGCCAGTCTCCTGCAGGTGTGTCTTTAGCTCCATTCATGGGGGACAGGGATGTTGTATTGGTACATACATGATGCAGGTGTAGTAGGATGAGCATGAAGCATGCACTTGGGGTTTTATTGTTGACATGGTGGAAACCATTTTGGATTTCCAGTGTGTAGGAAGTACATAAGATAGAGGATTGGAAGGAGCCTGCCAGTCAGCAATGTAGGATGCAGGACACTCCCCATGCAATAGGCCTTTGTAGTGTTCCAAACTCCAGAGTGCTGAGGGTTGGAGAAGGAGGGTCCTCTTTAAATGTAGGGAAAGGCCTTTCGTATCCTGTTCCACTGTTCCCTGGAAGTGATTCTCCCATACGATCACAAGTAGTTTAGTGGGGAGGCTCCCCATTCTTTGTACACTTGTTTTGGGTTCCCAGACAGGAGGCTCCCAGCTCCAACTCAGTCTGGGAGGAATAAGTAAACGGCAAGGCTTCTTCAAAACCAGTCCCAATGCATGATCTTAGTAATATCCAAACTTAACTTATGTATGATGCAGAAACCACTGGCTAGGGTTCCAAGATTTCTTTACACCAGAATCCAGAGTTTCACACAATTGGAGGTCAAGAAATTCTTCAGTGCTCTGGGTTGGTGGAGCTGGCTGCCAGCCCCCCTTTACCAGTTTTAGGAACAGGAGCCTGTAAGTTCTGCAACTTGGTATGACAAGAGCTGTCTTGAGGGAAGGAGTTGATTGACAGTTCAGGAAGATGCTAACTATAATAAAAGAGGATTGTGAGGAGCCAAGGAAGAAAGAACTGAACTCCGTCAGCACTGGCACCTACACACTAAGAAATTAGCGTATTGGCTATATAGTATAATATTGCCCTCTTACCTTTTGAGTACAGTATTGCAATATGTAACAGACGTAAACTCCTTTTTTACATCATGTAAAAGCATTGCCTTGACAATGATTTATTTACTTCTTTATGTATTTATAAAACACAAATCAGCTACTCTAAATAAAGTGTTCTGGCACTGCAAATCTGCAAATACCCCTGTAAGAAGGAAGGGAGATTCCAATTCACTGCTGGAATGCCCATATTTTGAGCAGAAGGAGGGTGGGAGCAGGGGCGTAACACAGGCCCCGCAGCCCCCGCAGTGTGGGGGGGCCCCAACCTCCAGGGGGCCCCCTCAGCACAGCACTTCAGCCGGAGAGCTCCTGATAGAATCCGGAGGGGGCCCCTCCACGTACCTTGCAGGGGGGCCCACTCAATTATCGTTACGCCACTGGGTGGGAACACACTGTCTCACATCCCAAGCACTCACTTTGCCCGAAAGCATCATGGTAAATGCAGCGCACGATAACACTTACTTCAGTAGTAGTCTTTAATTTTTCACCCTTGTTGGTGCAGCCATTACTGTACAACTTTAGACACGTGTTTCTGGATTTATTTCTTCATCAGTAGAAAGCATCAAGTTTTTTTGGGGGTGCTGGAAATGCTGCCCAAAGTGTTCTAAGATTTCTGTAAAACTCCCTGGGCACAGGTGCATCAATATAAACACGTCAACCCATTAGCTCAAGAGAGTCTTTTCAGACAGAAGGAGGGTGGGAGCACACTGCCTCACATCCCAGCACTCACTTTGCCCCAATGCATCATGGTAAATGCAGTGCATGATAGGGCGAACTAAGTGCTGTAATGTGAGGCAGTGTGCTCTCGCCCCATTTTTGTTTGAAAAGGCTCCCTTGAGCTTAGGTCTGATGAGCTGACAAGCTCTGGCTGATGCCCCTTCTGCACCCAGTGAGTGGTACAGAGACCTGAGAAGACCTTGGGCAGCATTTCCAGCACCCCAAAACGATGTGTTGCTCTCTACCGAGGAAGGACTACTATCCTGAAACACATGTCTAGAGATACACAGCACTGGCTGCATCAACACGGGGGAAAACTAAAGACTGTCACTGAAGTAAGTGTTATCATGCACTGCATTTACCATGATGTATCGGGGCGAACTGAGTGCTGGGATGTGAGTCAATGTGCTCCCACCCTCTTTTTGTTTGAAAAGGCACCCATATTTCAACAGACCAAAGTTAGGCACAAGACAAATGGATACTAGAAGAAGGTTACAATCTTTAGCAGCTAGTTAGGAAAAAGAGTGGCTCCACATTTACAACAATGTTTGCAAGGGACAGCACAAGGTAAAGATTTGCTGAGTGAAGAGCCCACCTAAAATGGTAATGTTTGCACCTTTTATTAAGGTAAGAAGGATCAATTTGGTGCAATGCCTCGTGTTTTATTTATGTATTTATTTGTAGAGTTTTGTAAAGCGCAAACTAGACCCGAAAGCATCAGAGTGCTTCACAAACATTGCATAGCAGTAGTTAAAGGTTTACAGATTAGGTGGACATAGAAGCCAAACAATAGCGGTACATAACGAGACATATGTCGACATGGTTATCAGTAGCTGGCACAGTTTTTGAGGTAGAGACAGTACATGAATAACATGTATGGAGAACATTAGGATCAGTAGCTGCTATATTTTTGAGGTGGATACAACACATATTTAAAATTATTGCTTTGCATTGTATAGATATATTGGTACAGGGTTACATAGCGAGAAAGTAGGCCTGTGAAAGGCCAAATAACCATGGGCTGCGGTGTATAGTCGAATGGAAGGGATAGATTCTAGAGGTAGCCTACAGATACAAATATTGTTTTAACTACGCATATTTTAGCAGAGCATATTGGGGAGGGCACCCGGACACAATGACAGAGTGCAGGCAAAGAATAGAAGGCATTAAGATCAATAACAGATACATTTTTGAAGAAGATACAGCACAAAAGATGTATAAATAGCATTCTACCAGTGCATAGATACATTTACATAGTGTTACATGGTGAAAAAGGTGAGCGTACATGGGGTCAAATAAGAGAACTGAATTGTGGCCTGCCATTGAGTGGAAGGGCGAGATAGCTCCGGAGAAGCAAGGAGAGAGCCCTATTGGAAACATGGAGGAAGTGGACCATCTCAGATTTCTCCGGGATCATGGTGCTGATCTAGATCTTGGCCTAGTGGATGGCAGAGTGGGCCGGTTTTAGGGGTGAGGGTTTAGATATTTGTTGAGGAGATGGAGTTTCAATTTCAACTTGAAGTGTGGGAAAGATTGATTGTCGCGTAAGTCTTGAGGCAGAGCGTTCCATATTCTGGGGGCATTACCTGAGAAGGAGCAGGATTGGGATTTTTCTTTCTTGAATTTTGGCGGGATCAGGAGAAGGCTGTTTGAACTTCGGAGCAGTCGTTTTTGACTGGCTTTAGATAGTTTATTTGAGAGGTAGAGTGGTTTCTCCGGGTGTAGGGCCTTGTAAGTTATGCAAGCACTTTTGAATATAGCTCTTGCCTCTATTGGAAGCCAGCTGAGTTGTTTGAAAGTGTGAGTGATGTGGTCCTGGCACCCCTCTCCTGATAGTAGCCTGGTTGCCGCGTGGAGTGTGGCTTTCAGGCTTTCAGCTGTCAGGTATGCTTTTGGGGTGCCAGTGGATGAGCGTTGCCATAGTCCAACTTGGGGAGGACGAGGGCTTGAACCACAGTCCTTAGGTTGTCGCTAGGTATGAAGGGCTTGTCTTTTTTTAGGTTCTTCAGTGAGTATCGGGCACTCTTTGCGGAGTTGTTGATGTGTTCCTTCATGCTTAGGTGTCTGTCGAGTGTGATTCCCAGGGATTTAACAGAGTCAGAGATGGACAGTTTGCAGTTTAGTGCAGTGAGGTTGTTGAGCCATTGTGCTGTGGGAAGGCGTTTTGGGTTGGATGAGGAGGAGTTCTGTTTTGCTGGGGTTGAGTTTGAGGTGGTTTCTGGCTAGCCAGGATTGAACTATGTGTAGAGTGTTGTTTAGGTGTTGGATGTCACTGACTGATGAGATTTTCATGTAGAGTTGGGTGTCATCCGCATTGAGGTGGTAGGCAATTCTAGCTTGCTTGAGGATCATTGCAATAGGTTCCATGTAGAGGGTAAATAATGCCGGAGATATGGTTGACCCTTGTGGGACACCTTGTGGGACACCTAGTGAGACTGGAGATGCCTCAGAGGTTTCATTGTTGAATTTGATTAGCTGCGTGTGCATGCTTAGGAAAGAGGCGAACCATTGGAGGACAGTTCCTTTGATGTCTTCGAGAGGGTGTTTAGGAGTATGTCGTCGTTGACAGAATCGAAAGTGGATGATAGGTCCAAGGGGAATAGGAGGCATGCCTGTCCATCGTCGAGTGCTTTGTGGAGATCATCTACGATGTTCGGAATTGCCGTTTCTGTACTGCAGCCTTTCCTAAAGCCTGACTGGAAGGTATCATATAGGTTGTATTTTTCAATGTGGGTGTTGAGTTGAGTGAGAACACATTTTTCAATGGTTTTGGCGAGGAGACGGAGGTTAGTTGTGGGTCTGAAGTTATTCAGGTCATTTGGGTCAGCGTCTGTTTTTTGATGAGGGGTGTTACTTGGCCGAGTTTGAGGGGGGCCGGCATGGATTCGCTCATTAGGGAGGAATTGATGATTTTGGTCCATACAGGGGAGATGATGTGGCTGAACATTTTTACAAGAGTTGCTGGAAGAGGGTCTGAGATGTGAGATGTAGGCTTCATTTTCTTGAGTATTTTGTGGACTTCTTCTTCATGGACAGGGTAGAATTCAGACCAGGTTGCATTGTTTTTCAGTTGCTGGGAGTTGGGGTTGGAGGGCTCTATTGAGGGGTGGGGTGGCTGTGTTGATGAGGGGGGCGGACAGGTATCTTGGGAGGAGAGTCTATATCACCACGGGCATCTGTCATGCAAGGTAGTGAGGTGAGAGACGCAAAAGAGAGTTAGATACTGGAGACTTTTTCAGAGAAGAATGATGCAAATTCTTCAAATTTTTTTGTCGAATTGTTGTTTGCATATTGAGGGAAAGATGATGTTTGCTACTTGATGATGTTGAATAATTCTTTGGGCCTGTTCTTTGACCGGTCCGGGTTGTTGTCGGAAAAAGGAGGATTTCTCTCTGAAGATATGTATTTTATATCTAAGGCGTTCGGCCCAGAGGATCAAGAGATTGCATTAGAATGTTTGCTGTCTCCAGGATCTTTCCGCTGAATGTAGTTGACTCCTTTCATTGTTGAGATCATTGTTAATCCAAAATCTAGAGGGGATAGCTCTTAAGTTTCAGCGGTGTGACTGCTTCTATGAGTTCTGTCATTTTTGTGTTGTAATGATTGGTGAGGTCATTGGTGGAGGAGAGGTGAGGAGAGGGCAGGATTTGGGAGTTGATAAGTATTTCTAACTCTTCATGGGGGATTTGGTGGATGTTCCTTACCCAGCGCCTAGGACGTCTGGTTTTGAGGCAGGCCTCTGGGTGGAAGCTATTGAGTAGAAAAAGTATTAGATGATGGTCCAGTCGGATGGAAGGATTGCGTGTAGGGATAGTGTGTCATGCTTAGAGATGATTGCGTCGAGGGCAGAGTCCTGGTTGTGGATTTGATCTTTGCAGTGCTGGGTGAGATCGTTTGCTTCCACGAGTGAGGTAAGGTGTTTGTACTGGGGGATATTTCGTTTTCTTCAGGTGACCTAATATAATGTCAGTATTGTCCTTTAGGGAGGTTAGTGAGATTAGGTCAGCTACGTCTTCATAGAATGTAGGGTTATCTCCTGGAGGGTGATAAATGAAATGAAATTTAATGGGGGTGGGGTCTTTTGCGGAAAGCTGAACGCCTAAGTATTCAAAGGAGAGGTAGTTGGTCGCTTGGAAGAGTGTCAGGCAAAGATCATTTTTGTGAATAAAGGCAATTTCTTCCCCCACGGCCTTGACGGTTGCTGCGAATGATTGAGAAACCCTGTGGGATGAGGAGGTCGATGTATGGGGCTGAGTGGTCTTTTAGCCATGTTTCTGTGAGAAGGCATATGTTGATGTTGTGTTGGAGGATAGTATCTGCTATCTCAGTGGCATGTCTGACTGCTAGTCGGCAATTCAGGAGCAGACATTGAAGCGAAAGTGGTGAATTCGACGTGGGTAGATTAGGTTGGATGGTGGTTAGATACGTGGGTGGACTGGGCGGGTGGGAGGCATTCAGGATCCTGTTTGAGTTGATGACAACCGAGATCTTGTGGTGGCCTGGCTGGTTGGCGGCACTGTAAGAGGCGTTGCTCAGTAGATTCGCAGCTTGCTGTGAACATCCTGCAGTGTTGTTTTTGGTGTTAGGGTACTGGTGCTTATGAGAGGTGGATTCATTGGCGGTGTGGTCTGTGGGATCAGAACGGGTATGATATGCAGGGCTGGAGTCTGATGTAGATGCAAGGTGTACGAGGATGGAGTTCTTAGCCCTCAAACCTTTGTGAAGGGATGAGATTTCTTCTAGGGTAGTGTTTGCTTTTAGTTCTAAGTGGGCTATTGTAAGGAGCAGTGTTCGAACTAGAGCATTCTAAAGAGAGAACCTTTGAGAGACAATGAAGATCCTTTAGGTGGAGTAAGATATGGTATCTCACTGGCAATTGAAGGATAAGTCTAGCCACCAAATCCTGGATCAGCTGTAGCCTTTGAATGAAAAATTCCAGCATACCAAAGTAATCCAAGTGAGAGGTGATCGGTTGTTAATTACAGACTTCAGCACTTACCAATGTAGTCAAGCGGAAGTTTGATGTAGCATTCTTAAAACAGAGAGCTACTAGTAGTGATCTTATTAACCAGTTTGACCACTAGCATTAAATATTTTATTGAGTTCTGAGTCTCTAAAACCACACTACCTAAGTGAGTAAGGCTTTGACTGTTTGAAATCCCTACCTTGAGAGTCAATAGCTAACGGGGTTTACATGGTACTCAGTTTTGGGCTCAATAGTATGCTAAGGCTCCAGGACACCATAGGTCGAAGGCCCTGCTTTTTATAATCTAAGATCAGTTATCCTGTCAGCCTTGGTACTGCTGAAAAGGTTCCCATATTTGGTGATAAACTGTACAATTTTACTAAATTCAAGTTCCATTGAATGCTATTAGCAGTAAATAAATTACGTTATTTTGCTTAAAGCCTGCCCATAAAAATGGGAGATGAGAGGTGGGAAGAAACAGACCTGAAAACCCTGTCCCTAGATGAGTCGAAGGAGATGTGTTGTGAAAGAAGTTGGAGAGGTCCAATGGCCAGTGATAAGGAAATTGTCATAGATTTATATGAGGCGCAAAGTTTGAATGATAACAATAAATGATAAGTCCACAGCAGAAACTTTACTGAGACATCTCCCTTTTGTAGGGACTGAAGACTGAGGTCTTTGGAAGGAAGCCCTATAATGACAATCTGACATATGAGTGCATGGAAAATGCTCTGATTACGGGGTTTGTGGTAACACTAGTCTAGTACCTTCTGAGATTCCATAAGAACGAAAAGACTGATGGGCTCAGTTTGACTACTGAACCCATGACATGTGGGTAATTGCAATTGGTGGGTGAGAAGGATAGAAGTGAAAGATTATCAGTCCCTTAACCAGTTGATTGTGGCAAAGCAGCTTGGGGAGGAGTGCTCAAGCAGTTTTTGTCTGACATGACAGAAAAGGATACAGAGAAACATGCTGTTTTCTGACAAATGGTCAGGTAAGTGACGAATAGAAAGTCTGGTCCCACTCGCTTTAAGAAGTTAAGATGGCAGCTGGAAGGAGTGACAGCAGAGAAAGGTACAAATACAGAACCTGCACTGGTAGAGTGTCCAACTGAAGACAAAGCCAGGATAGAGCGATGATTAGAGACTCAGAGCGGATTAAGAAGATGCTTCCTGGTCTGCCTTACATGTTGCTTCGGTCCTTCAACTAGGCCCAGCCCTTTTGGGCCCCACTTCCTCACTGCTGCATCGGATTGAGGCACAGCAGCCTCCTACCACTTTCTCTTCTTTCTCCACTCTTATTGTTTGTTTACTTCTGCCTTTTTGCCCCTTCACTCTTTTTCTTTTGCCTCTTTTGCTCTTCTTGCCATTGTGCTACTGTTTTCTTGCCTGTCGGACATCCTCAGTTTCGCTCTCTTGTTAGTCCATTAAGGGTGTGTTGTAGGTGTTTATGCTCTCATTAGCCCAAAAATTGTGTTCTGTATGTACCGGCAAGAGATACCCGGCAGCCTTGCGGCTTTTTATTAGGTTTCTGAAGAACCTAACCAGCGTGTTCCCTCTTACCCCCTTGTGATGCCACAATGGAGCCTTCATCTAGTTTGACATTTATGGTGGGGGCTCAATTCATACAACTACACAGTTACCATTTGAGACTGTTAATGCTGAAAACTGTTTTCTTACTTGCAATCACTTTGGCTAGGTGTGTTAATGAGTTGCAAGCACTGAGCGCCCATCTTCCTCTTACTTATTTGTTCCCCAACAAGTTGATTTTTCAAACCAGAGAAGCTTTCCTGTCAAAGATGGTGATCCCTTTTCCATCTGAGGCAACCTGTTACCCTACCCTCCTTTTGTCCCCACCACATTCCGCCTAGGAGGAGGAGAGGCTACACAAGCAGGATCCCAAATGGGCAATCAACTTTACATCAATCGTACCAATGCTTTTGGAATAATGATCAGCTCTATAGGGTATGCAGGCAGCAGGCTTAGCAAAGCAGTACAAAAAAAGTCACTGCTGAGACTGATCAACTTGTGTATTAAGATGTGCTATCCCTTCGTAAATAAGTAATTGCTAAAGGGCATAAGAGCCCATTCCACCAGGGTGAAAGTGTCCACTTTGGCCTTGGTAAGAGGAGCCCCTGTGGACAAAATCTGTAAGGCGGCAACATAATCATCCCTTCATACCTTTGGGAAGCATTACTGCTTGGATTCGGAAGTAAGAAAGGATGGACATTTTGTGTGTTCTGCCCTCCAGAATCTACATTTTGTGCTCTCTGTTCTCCAGGATCACATTGTTTGGCCATTCCTTCAACACCCTCCACCAGATTGAGAAATACTTTAAAATGTATTCAGAAGGTGAGGAATCTGCTGGTAGAAGTATCAATCAGAAGAAAAAGTTACTTACTGTTGTAAGGATCATGTCTACCAGCGCAGAGACCCCTTTTTTATTTGAGCTTGAAGACGTGTTATTGAACATGTAACAATGATGAATTGCTATTTACTCAAATGCACTTTTCTGGCATGTGCTTTTATTTTGTAAATGTGTAACAAATATGTGTGATATTCAAGATCAATCAAAAACACATTCAGTGATCATTTAGCGACTATTAAGTTTAGAAATTGTTCCAGGAATGTCATAATTCTGTTATTTTATCTATTTTAATCACTTGATTTTAGGCTTCTTATTTTAATTTTAGGTTCTTGAACACATAAATGCAGATTCTATTTTCTGCAGGCTGAGACTTCATTTTGTCATAGGTCTGTCTAGCAAATGGCGGTCTTTAGCTTCTTTGAACTAAAACATGGTGGCCTGTATCTTCCTGAGGAACTGTAAATATATCAAATCCTTTTGACTTCTAAATGTATCCTCCCATCAATGACATAGAGAAAACCCCAGTTCAACATCAGCCTGGAGCAGGTGCTTTTTTCAAGGTCAAATAACAACCATAACTTAAACAATGTAGTCTTTATTGATGTATTTTTACCTTATTATTAGATCCACTGATGTACACGGTTATGTCAAGACATTACTACGGTATTGTTGGAAATTCCATCTTAGATAAGACTACCAAGGGGGGTGCTAGTGTGCCGGCGGCAAGATGGCTGCTTCATAGAGCAGCTCTGCTGGCCAAGCGTCAATATCCAACAAAAATCCTGTAAAGAGCTGCAAATCTGCACACACTTATTGCAGATTCGGAAATCGGAACACAGCACGATCACTTTGTGTTTGCCGGTACTCACAGCAGGCGGTAAGACCGCCGGCATCGGCGCTTGCAGCTGGAGATAGAGGGCCGCGATGATGACACAAGATGGCGGCCACCAGTGAAACACGGTAAAGACGGTGCTGCCGGCACTCGGAGAGGGGCGGTGTGTCATATCACGCTCAGTGCCTGTGAAGTATGAGCTGCTGGGGGAATCTTGATGCCCGGAGCTTCCCCACGATAATCAGAGATACGGCTTTGGGCTGAAGGATGAATCATGCGGAGCACAGCAAGATGGAGGCCGCCGGGGATGAGAGCTGAGGAGGCGGCTGCCGAAGAGATGTGCTGTTGATTGAGGTATCCACCGGCTGGAGACTAAGGTGCCTGAGTTGCGGTGCGGGCTGAGAGGGCTCGGCGGCTCCGGCTGTGGATAGAGCACAGCACACCCTGTGCGAGCAGAGCCGGGGGCTGAGCAGAGTGATGCGACGCTGCGATTGTGACCGCCGGAGTGGTAAGTTCAAGTCGGGGCTGCCGTAGATTGTTGGCGGTAGTCGCAGCACTTGCTGGACTGTGCAAATTGGATCTGCGCTGCGATCTGTACTAAGGGATGACTGTGGGACCTGGGCAAGAAGTTACATAAAAGTCAGGTGCTTGGAAGAGACTGCTTGGCTGTGTTCCCCCGCATGATTAGGCATAAGGTTGCTTCCATGCGCATACACGGCGTGGTCGTCCGGGGGCATCTGGTGTAGATGTGGACCTGAGACACATTCAGCTGCGGTGAGAGACAGCCTGGTCAGGAGGGGGCATTATACACCGAAGTTGCAGCGTGTGTTCGCATAGCCCGGTCAAATTTGTTGGATGAAGGGCCTGTGACAAATTGAACTGTGGGAAGCGATAACTTACCTAGGAGAGTGCTATAAGCTGAAGTCACTGCTGGGAACTGCGTCAGTGAAGGTTCAAAGCTGTCGAGTGCTGGGCTGGAGGAGGATGTAATTCGTGAGTGGCCTAGTTCCGCATTTAGCTCCTCCGCTAAGATATAATCTGTGGATTCATAGCGGGGCAGTCGTGAGAGTCATACCTCAATTCACAATGGGGACAACAGACAAACAGCAGTCGGGCCTCACTTTTGAGGCACGGAAGCCCTCTGGGTCCCAGCAACACGCTCTATCGGATTCCGAACAGGGGCTAGCAGAGAAAGGCCCCACTGCTCTGAAGACGACATTACTGGCAATGCAGAATAGTTTGCAATCGATAGACGGCAAGATTGATGCACTAAATATGCGAATGGATCATTTTGCCACTAGGCTTGATAAGCAGGGAGCACGCTTAGGGGAATTGGAACAGCGGGTTTCCACTGCGGAAGACACTCTTCAGTCAGTTGTATCCAAAAGCCTAGATATGGAGAAGGTGCTGGCGGTAATTCAGGCAAAAAATGAGGATCTTGAGGCGCGATCCCCCCGCAACAATCTTAGCATTCTTGGGCTGCCTGAATCCACCAATACAGGCAGGATGGAAGTCTACATTGAAAAGATGCTCAAGGAGCTGTTCGGGCCAGAGAATCTCTCTATTGTGATGCTAGTGGAGGGGGCGCATAGGTCACTGGTGGCGTGCCCAGTTCCGGGGGCCCCGCCGCGGCCGGTGATTGCCCGGCTTCTCAACTATCGTGACAGGGACACAATACTACGCATGGCAAGAGAGAAACAAAAAATCGTATATGATGGCAGCGCGATTGAGTTTTACCCGGACTTTACTGCTACCGTACAGGTGGCGAGACTGGAACTTTTCCCGGTAAAAAAGAAATTGCAAGCCGAGAAGATTGTTGTGCAATGTTATACCCGGCCCGAATGAGAGTAGAGGTGGATGGCAAGCAGAAGATTTTTGTGAACCCTAAAAGTGCAATGGACTTTGTAAAAACGTGGCAGAAGAATCGTACACCCTCCGAAGCTCTAATGTCGGACGTTGAGTGACTTACTGCAAACTTGTGGGTTGGTAAGATGGGAGGTGGGATGCTGTTCTAACTGGGGGTCTGTTACAGGTTATACCTCCTTTTTGGATAGTCATATGCTCCAAGTGGTTGACATAGCATGTTTAAATATGAATATTGTATGTGATTGTAGCCGGGGGCTTTTGGGTGGCTCAGTAGACTGTGCAGGGCAGAAACAAACTGTACTGTTATGAGTTAATTCAAGGGATTGTAGCTAGAGAATTCAAGACAATGAATGTGTGTGTGAGAGATGCAGTGCTATGTAACATGCTTGGCCACCTCCCTCTATCATCGGGAGGTACTGTCTGGAGCCTGCGACCCCCCATTTGGGTGTACCCCTAATGTATCTTGGGGCTCTTAGGTTAGGGTATGGCTTCGGCTATCGCGATAAAACTCTAGCCTCTGGTGCCAGCCCTGGTGCTGCCAGATCAGTCTGGATTTCTACAGGAGCGATCCACAACATATATAGTCTCCGAACTTTGTTTGCTATGTTGCACTATCTGGATCCTGAGATGAGGGCGGTGGCGGTATTATTGGATGCCGCTAAAGCTTTCGACTCCATTAACTGGGGATATATGTTCACAGTGTTGGGCCGGATGGGGCTCCCTCCTGCGTTTGTGCAATGGATAAGACTGCTCTATTCCGAACCTACAGCAAGGGTTAAGGTTAATGGGTGGGTGTCTGACTCGATCTGGATTGGAAGGGAAACTAGGCAAGGATGCCCGCTTCACCAATGTTATTCTCTCTCGTGCTGGAACCACTAGCAAGTAAGATTAGACAGCAGCATAAATATGCAGCACTAGGGTTTCGCCAGCAGCCAATAGCCATATCCTTGTATGCGGATGATATGTTGCTGTATGTTCCCGAGCCGGAGGTGCATCTCGAATCCTTACTTAGGGAGTATGTCAAGTTTGGAGGTTTCTTGGGGTTGAAAATAAATTAGGGAAAGTCTGTAAAACTGCCTCTCACACAGGGTACTACGGCGCATGACCTGGAATTTCGTTTGCAGTGGGCCCAGGATCCCGTTAAATATCTCGGTGTATGGATACACAGGGACCCAGAGGTGGTGGTTCAAATGAACTATGGCCGTGCACTAGCGATGCTGACTGAACGGGTAGCCGGGTGGATACGTCTGCCGCTCTCATTGGCTGATCGTATCGCAGTGATAAAAATGACTATTCTGCCTACATTTCTGTATCTATTTGTGAACATTACCATCGTGCTAAATAAATCGATTTTTAAAGCCTTAGAGTCATGCATATTGACTCTCACGTGGGCAGGCAAGCAGCCGCGCTGCGGCTGGAATGTTCTGGTACAACTGTATGAGAGGGGTGGTTTTGAAGCACCGGATATGAGATTATGTTATCTGTGCGCACAGGCGCAGTTTGCGCACTACTGGCAATTTCAGCAAAGTTTCTTGCCACATTTAACGGTGGAGGCGGATGATGCCAATCCGATCCTGCTTACAGCAGTGCCACATCATTCTTGACCTTTAAATTCCAGAGTCCACATTAACACAGTCACCTGCACTACTCGCGCATGGAGGGAACTGCGGATCAGAGCGGGTAGGGATCATTTGTATGCTTCGGCCATGTTAATAAATGCACACCCTGGCATTTCAGTCACTCAGGAACAGAAGGTGCTAGATTTATTGAGGAAGGCTGGGATAACCACACTAGGGGATCTTTATCCAGGCGAAACCTTTATAACCCTGGAAGCTCTCACTGCTAAAACAGCTTACACTGCCATGCTTGAGTTTATATTCGTGAGGTTACGAGCAGCAGTAAGGACTGAATATCCTAAATACCCTGAGGAGCCGCAGGTCTTAAAGGCACTGCAGGTGCTATTGACTAGCAAAGACAGAAAGGGTTTGATAACAAAGCTGTATAGCACTTCTTTGATGGAAAACCAGCTCAACACATCTAAGGCGTATGAAAAATGGGCTATGCAGTTAGAGGCGCCACTGTCGTGGGAGGATTGGGAAGTTTGCTGCGCACTGACGGGTCACCTCACGGCAAATTGTAATCTCAGGATTATACATTTCAAATTTCTACATCAAATGTACTACACGCCAGATAAGCTACATCGCTATGGGTTACGGGGGACTCGCAGTGTGTGAGATGTGGCATGGAAGGTGCAGTCTTTAGACATTTAGCTTGGGACTGTGGCCCTGTATAGCGGTACTGGGTCAGTGTCACGCAACACCTCACAAAGATGATTATGAGACGGTGGCATGCACCCCAAATATTTCTATTGGGTCTGTGTACAACACTACAGCCATGCAACCGCAGATTTACGGCTGTTACTTTATTGCTGGCTAAAAGGGTGGTGGCCAAGCATTGGGGTGGGAAGACTGTGCCTACTGTTGCCTCCTGGTTTAAGGACATAGTTTATTGTAAGGAGCAATTGAATATATATGCTGAAGACATGCCGATCTCTTCCAGACCAAAGGATATTTGGAGCCCGGTAGTGGTTTATCTTGAAGAGCAACTTGATGTTTTGAAATAAATTGGATGCTATGAGTATCTCCGTGACGTTGGGTGAGCTACAAGTGACATAATTACAGTAGCGGAGATGGTCAAAGGGCCTCAGTGGGGTAGCCAATAAGAAATGGTGTGTATAACATGTACTGTGGTACTGTTCTCATTATGTACTGTTAATGTTTTTAAATCTTAAATATGTCACACCGAGTTTGTATACAAATGCAGATGCTTGTAATGCAATATTGAACACTAACAAACTCAATAAATAAATAAATAAAAAAAAGATAAGACTACCACTTGACCACTTAGTTAGGAGAGAAAACTTCACCCAGGTCACAGGTGCAGATCGTAGATCCAGATGAGCACAGCACCAAATTCCATCTTGATTGAAGAAGCCTTCAGCTAGGCTCTCTGAGGCTCTGCAAAACATTCCAATCTGCCTTCATGAACTAGTGCTAGGATTATATTCTCGTGCAAACGCAATCTCCTAGCTCTTGGCCTTGTACTCGAAATAGTTGACAAGCTATTCCAAACAGACAACAAACCCTGTTGTCCAGGTATGCGCGCACACCTCTGAAACTCAGGGTTATTATTTATTCATCTGCTAGAACTATCATATTGCTTAGAGATAGCACAGTGAGGGTGTTAAGAGCTATAAATTGTGATGTTACTATTTTTCCCTGTTTTCACTATTATTGAAACGCTTAGCTGCTTTTGATCTTCAGTGAAGTTACCAATATTGTGTGCACTAGATCCTGGCATTTTAAAATAACTATTTTAAAATGAATATGTTGAAATGCATATTCCGATTCTTTTGCTCTTGTGTGTGTAAATCACTACTGAATGATTGTTTGGATTACCGCTATTCTCTGTGATTAACTCAAAAGCATTGACACCACCTCAATTATGTATTGGGTGGGGTTCTGCGGGGCTACAATAACCTGTCTTTCACATTCAGCAGTGGTGGATTAAACTAAGTTCACTTGTGTCACCCGTAGGTGTGAAAACAAACCTTGTAGAGCTGAGCCAGAAACTCAGTTTATTATTTATTATTATTGAAGGTACGCAACATTACTTTCAATAATGATCTTTCTGGAGTACAGTCTGTATACCTGCAGATTCCCTACGAATCCCACCCACTTTCCCTGCTTGAAGGATGGTCCTTTAATACCAATAATAATGAATAAAGTTCCAAGTTAATTTTTGCACTGCACCTTATCAGAATTAATGTTGCTCTCATACTTCTCGCTATGTTGGCATGGAAAAAATGGATGGGAAACTGACGTCTGTACACTGGGGTGGGCACTTGATGGTTCCAGTGCTGTCACTGTGGGATCGTTTCTGGTGCCTACATATAATGAGCAACATTATATGTATTGCAAACATTTCTGAATCAATTCTGAAGTCTGGGATATCAAAAAGGTGAGGCATCTACTGGTAGATAGAGTATCCACCAGAAAGAGCATTTCTAGATAACCCAACAAAAGTGTTAGATGTAGAGACAGAGGTACTGTATTTGTGTGCTGTGTGAAAGCAGAAGATGTAGAGGCAATACAGCCCAGTGACTCTGACCAAACCATCATAAAAAGAAAATGATTGATGCAGACACTAGATGAAATTGAATGAACTGAGCTGTGTAAGCTGTGGGCCTCCCATATTTCTAGAACTATATTGCTCGGGTGGGTAAAAATAGTTAATGTAGCACTGTGGTATACTATTGAAATATCAAGGATAAAACTATTGTGGCCAGACTATCGGCAACCAAAATATTGTACTTAACTCCATATATGGGTACCTTGATAATATATATTTCTTAAAGGTACATGAGTGTGAAGTCAAGAATAACAAATCCATTCTTATCTATATATATTTGTCTCACAATATTTTGGTTCTAAATCTTTAGGGCACACTATTTAGGTAGGATGATTTGCCTTTGCTCGGTAGCCTGACCTGCACCAAGCACTATGCCTAGGGCTGTCAAATAAATAGCTGGGGTGGGTTGTGACTCAGCTGTACCTTGTGTCTCTGGTGTCAGGGAGAGTGAATCAGAGTGAATGGTTCAAGCAAACAAATGCACACAAAGAAAGCAATCAAGGACAACACAAAATAGCAGTCTATCCCCATAAACATTGAAATCAAAGGACAATGCTGGTAGATCCAGATGCCTATAAAAGGAGTTAGAATAGTCCAGTGAGTTGCTGTATATGTGATTCCAGTACTGTACCATCTCAGTTGACCTGGCCAGAATGAGCAAACTGTTACAGAGTAATACAATTAATAAACAGACCAGACATGAGACTGGTAGGTGCCTATCACTGGTACTGAGACCGCCAGCTGGACTGAAATAGCCTGAAATGATGGTGCTGTGCACTCCATACGCTTTGCAGAATTTGTTGGAGTTAAAAAGTTTCATAGAAACATGTATAAATACCACAGCTGTCAACCTTAATGTAATTCAAACAGATTTACATAAATTGGCTGACATACTAACACAGTTTAAGGCCTCATTAAAATCGACTTTGGATGAGGTGTAGCAACTTCAAAAATGTGGTTGAATGAGCTGCAGGCTACAACAAAATAGATGCAAAGTCAAAGAATGTAAAAGGAATAATTTCTGTAGATGGGCCTACCAAAACAACCAGATGAATCTAGTATGGACGTTTTTCAAAGAAGAGAAGCAAAATATATTCAAACCTAGAGGTCTCTCATCAGTCTTTACTTCACAGTATCATAGTCTTCTTTATAAATTATAGCGCTAGACGTATTGTACGCCAAGAGGCAAGAAATTACGATGTGCGGTGTTTAGACAAAATATTGAGTTCAAAATATTGGAACACATTAATATCCGGAAACAAATATTGTGACGCAAAAATATGGTGGTATAGAATTTCGTTATCAAGAATATTCAGTTTTTTGGGTGAGTAATATCGTCTTTTAAAATAGTGGTGTGTTTAGTATCGTTTTTAGTAATATAGTTGTAAAAAATATAATTTTTTTCGATTGTTATTATTATTTTTTAAATATAGTTTGTAATTTTAAGTGATTTAGTATTTTTTATTTAATTGTTATTAGTAATTTATAGTGTTGTGGTGGGCTGTTGTGTTTGTGGGGGGATAGGATGGGAAGTTATTTAAATTAGAAATATATATTCATTTTATTATTAATTTGTTTTGTATTGTTAATTAATTATTTTATTGATTAAATATTATGTACCTTTTGTGTTATAATATATTTTGATTTTTCAATTGAAATTTTAATATTTTTATTGTTCTTATTGGTATTAGTAAGCTATATTTTAGTTGCAGGATTCTGGGTTTGTAGGGGAATTGGGTGGAAAGTTAATTAGGTAATAATTAAAAACAAATTCTTAATTAATTATTTAATTGATTATTATATAAATTGTTTAATACTGATTTATTCAGGTTATATTTAGGTGTCGGTTATTGGGTATGTAGGGGTGTAGGGTGGGATGTTAAATAAAATTAAATGGAATTTAATTTAATGTTGATATTTTTACATTATTTATTATTTGATTAGTAATTATTTAAATTAATTTATTAATGATTGTGTAAATGTTGTACTGTTCAATTTATTTTTACATGTATTTTAGTATTTATATGTGTATTTGTCATGACTCATGATAAGTGCGACGTACAAATTTGGTCCACCTCTCCATATCCCCAATTCCGCTTACTCTAAAGGCACAGAATTGTAGGGCGATCAAGCGTCGGTTCTGTGACAAGCGGGAGAAAGGGCAATGGGAAAGGAACAGCAAGGAATGAGACCTGCAAGAAAAAGGAAACAATTACATTCAAAATGATCCTGACTCATCAAATAAAATCTAAAAATACAATACTGCTTACTAATTGCCTACCACCAAGCAGTCAATCTCCTAAGTGTTGTAGACAACTATCTACGCAGTGCTTGTTACAAAAGGTCTCCCTCACTGGATACTTGAATAGGAAAACAATAACTGAAAAAACAAAGAATATGTTTACCACCAACGCATTCGCTCTAGAAACATAGATACTTTTGCCACATGTATAGGAACCTTAATACATACTGCAACCAAGGCTTTATCGAACATTTCGCCAAATGAAAGCTCTCTTCAGTATGGTCAGCCGTAGATCAGTATCTATTCCGTTTTGGTCTTTACTTCACCATTAACATGACAATAACTTAACTGACCTATGAAAGAAATGCTCAACGGTCAACACAAAAAGAATTGCATTCCGCATTTCACATTGTCATTAACGGAAGTTCCAGCATTCAAGAAAAGGGTATTAGTCGTGGCATGCTCCAATATCACCAATACTCCAATGTCTTGCACATATGTGTTTAGCGTACAGAGTATCTACTCCTTAAATAAACGAGTTTGTGAGCCCATCACCTGCAGGTGTCCTGACAGTTAGCCCTGGTGGTGGGTGGTCTTGTCTGTCAGGGGGAGGGTGAGTTGAGCGGCGTCTGTGTAGGAGATGATGGTGATGCCTTGAGATCTGATGATGTTGGAGAGCGGTGCCATGTAAACGCTGAACAGGGTCAGGCTGTGAGATGACCCCTGGAGGACTCCGCATATTAGGTTCTTGGTGTCCGATGTGAAAGGAGGCAGTCTGACTCTTTGGGTTCATCCTGTGAGGAAGGAGCAGATCCAGTTGAGTGCTGGTCTTTGGATGCCTGTCTTGTGTAGTCCTCTAATAAGTGTGTGGTGGGAGACTGTGTCGAAAGCTGCAGAGAGATCGAGGAAGATGATGACTTGTTTCTCCTCGGTCTCGAATGCTCCTGATGTCGTTGCTGACTGTGAGGAGTGCAGTTTCTGTGCTGTGGTTCTTTCTGAAGCCTGACTGTGTGCCGTCCAGTAGTTGGTGGAGCTAGATGTGGCTTGTCAGTTGTTTGTTGATGGCCTTTTCAATCACTTTTGCTCGGTAGGGAAACAGGGAGATAGGATGGAAGCTTGCCAGCTGGCTGGGGTCGGCTGATGGTTTCTTGAGAAGAGTGTTGGCTGCTGCGTATTTCTGGGAAGCTGGCGGTGGTGATGGAGGTGTTCAAGTTGTAGGTGAGTGTTCTGCTGACTGGTGGTGTGCTGAGGTTATAGATGTGGTGAGTGCAGGGGCCCATTAGGGTCCAGGATTAGATGGTCTCCATGATGGTGGCTGTCTCTTCACTGGTGAGGGTCTTCCATGCGGTCAGCTGGTTGTCTTGATCGTTGATGGGCAGGTCGACGATGAGTTTACTGGGGTCAGCGTTGAGGTGCAAAGTTGCTATAGATGTTTGCAATTTTGGTGTTGAAGAATTTGAATAGGTTGTCGCACAATTCTTGAGAAGGGTGATGCTTTTGATGGATGCCGCAGGTGTAGTGAAATCCTTGATGATCAGGATGATTTCTTTGCTGCTGTTGGAGCTTCCTTCGATGCGTTGAGCTATCACTTTTTTATTGGTGTCTTTTAGTTGCTGTTAGTATCATCTGAGGGCTGCTTTGAAGATGGTCCTGCCGGTAGCTTTGAGGCTGGCTCTCCCCTTTCTCTCTAGCTGTTTGCAGTGTCTCTTGGTGTCAAGAAGGTCCTCTGTGTACTAGCTGGCTTGCTTGTTGGTCCTTCTCTGTTGTGTTTGATGGGTGTCAGGTAGTCAGCTCAGTTCTTGATCTAGTTGTTGAAGATGTCAATGTCCTCGTTGATGTTTTTGTGGGTTTGGGCTGGCCCATGCGGAGGGCGTTGAGACAGTATGATTCCTAGATTTTGTTTCAGCTGTTGCTGACATTGGTGGGTGTGTCGGCTTTGGGTGAGTTGACTTGGTAGTAGACTATGGAGTGGTTGGTCCAAGTGAAGGGTTAGTTTGAGTTGAATTTCATTCCATTGGAGGTGGTGAAGATGGGTTCAAGCCGGTGTCTGGCGGTGTGCATGGGTTCTGTGACGAGCTGGGTTAGTCTGATGTTGTCTAGGCTTTCTAGGAGTGCTGTAGAGCTGGGGTCAGTTCGGTCTTCCAGGTGGAAGTTGAGGCCCCCAAGGAGTATGAAGGCTGTGGGATCAATGGTAAGGGGTTTGATGAAGTCTGTGATAAGGTTGGTGAAAGTTGCTAGTGGCTCCGGCGGATGGTAGACCAGAGTTCTGCTTAGGGCGAAGTTGTTGGAGATTCGCAGTTTGAAATGTAGATTTTCCATGAATTCAGTTGCGTTCTCTGTGGTTGTGGTGCACTTGATGGTGTCTTTGTAGATGGTCAAGAGTCCCCCCCTTTGGCTTCTCAGGGCGGTCCTGCCATGCTATCTTGTAGCCTGCCGGGGTTGTTGTGGCAATGTCGGATGCCGATGTTGGATTTAGCCGAGTTTCCATGATAAAGAGGAGGTCTGGTGAGTCGCTGTTCAATAGGTCCCAGGTTTCAGTTGCATGTTTGCTGAGTGAGCGGGTTTTGAGTAGCATGCATGTTAGTGAGTCTTGGGTGTGGTGCTGCATGGCTGTGTTGTTGATGTGGCTGGTGCTTCCGTGGGGGGTGGGTGATGCATGGGAACTGGCAGTGGTGTTGTGTAGTTCCCGCAAATCCGTAAGATCTGCGCGTTTGTTGGACAACATAAACTTTGGGTGATGTGCCCAGAATGATTCCAAGCTCCCCACAGGATATGTTGGCCTAGAGACCAGCTAGCTCACAGTGTCACCATAAGCCCCCCTAACCCTACCAGGGAGCGAATGGTTTCTGGCAACCACTGAACATGACAGCCCTGACCCCTCAGGGATCGTGGTAACAGATCGGAACCTCTCGCTAAGTTACTCGTGCTTTCTTGTGCTCAGAGAAATATACAGAAAATACACAGTGGGATATTTTCAATATATTTATTGAACCAACGTTATTTTTGTATAGAATACATGTGCTGCAATAAGACAGAAGCAGATGAAAGTGATTACAAGCACCAAAAGAGTAAATAGTCGATACATTTCTACCATGGTGCTAAAATAGTGTATACATGCAGACATATAAAAACAAGGTAGTAATCAGGCGTACTCCTACTATGCGAACCCTACTCTGTGTGTACCTAGAGTGTGTGTTAGTGTGAAGCCAAGAATCCCCCCAAGGTATGATCCAACCCCATTACCTGACAGGAGAGAATGTAGGACCCCGTCTTGGTCACGAACTGGACACCCCTTCACGAGATGTCAGACCGTTGTGTGATGAAGTATCAGCATGCAGGGACACTCTGTGTCAGCTCAAGTGCCTCCACTGCTAATTCTATGAGATGCTGATTAATATAAAAATCATCCTTACGATGTACGTATAGATTAGCAATGTTATGGATATATAGGTAGCCCTGTCGTCCCGTGGATGAAGATAGAACGACATTTGTACATTCTTGCGTAGAGGCCTTGTACTTGGTGTTAGAGGCATTGTGATAATGTTATGCAAAGCCAGATGTGTAAACAGAAGTAGTTTCAGAGAAACTAATCCAACATTATCACGCACTCGAATATGTGCAAAAGGTCACAGCAGAAATGTTATTGTGAAAAAGAGGACAATGTAAGAAATGAACAGCTTTAGTACATGGGCCTAACCCAGGCACATAACAGTGGGAAAGGTGAAGGCTCCCACTGTTATGTGGTGCGGTGCGGCAGCAGCAGGGGGAGAGGCGTCTCATATCAATTGAATGAAGAAGCAATGTGGGGTATCACTGGGGGGACGGGGGGCTGGATCAAGGTTCGTGGTGCTGGGAGCAAAGAGAGCCTTAAGGGCTTAAAAGACCAAAAGAGGACAAAAGCTAATCAAGGAAATTCAGAAGAAGTCAAATGGGTCAAGGAACAAAAGCGGTGAGACTT
The DNA here is from genome assembly GCA_963921515.1 of Calotriton arnoldi. Classification (NCBI taxonomy): domain Eukaryota; kingdom Metazoa; phylum Chordata; class Amphibia; order Caudata; family Salamandridae; genus Calotriton; species Calotriton arnoldi. The sequence continues at coordinate 70,474 of CAWUFW010020271.1, read as the reverse complement.
CGCAGCTGAGCTTTCTGCAAAGGTGGGGGGTAAAAAGTGGGGTTAGAGGAGCTCGAGATCGAGAGACTGCAAGGTGCAGACAAAAACAGTGAGCAGAGGACACAGGAGATGCAAAATAAAAAGTGAGCAGAAGACTCAAAGAAGGTGTGACAGACAAAGAGAGAGAGCAAAAGGTGTGAAAGTGAGACAGAGAGCAGAAGGAGAGGCAGGTGCCTCCAGGCAACAAGCCAGGTCCAAAAGGGCTTGTGGTTGGAGGACCAGTCACAGATAAGTGTGAGGGGGGTGTGCCTAGGCAGCTGCTCACAGGCGTCGCGCAGAGTGTGCCGTTAAGTAGTTCCTGGAGGGGTTAGGAGTGTGGGGCGGGATGAGCAGAAGAGCGAGAAGAGAGAAGACAACGACGCAGGAGAAGAAAAATCAGGTAAGGAAAAGGCGTGGGGAGGCCAAGGACATCAAAGAGTGCACGAGGAACAGGAGCTGAAAAAGCAAAAGAGCTAAAGGACTGAAAAAGCAAAAAGGGCTAAAACGAATGGGAGGTGCAGACAAAAACAATGAGCAGAGGACACAGGAGATGTAAAAGAAAAAGTGAGCAGAAGGCCCAAAAGGAGATGTGACAGAGAAAGAGAGAGAGAGGAAGAGAGAGAGTAAAAGGTGTGAAAGATAGAGAGTTGAAGGACAGAAGCGAGTGCCTCCAGGCAGGGAGTTGGGTCTGAAAGAGCCTTGGACTGATCAGCGGACCGCTCACAGGTACGTGTGGGGCGGCTGGGCCTAGGCACACACACACACATGTATGTATATATATATATATATATATATATATATATATATATATATACATATATATGTGTATATATATATATATACACACACACATACAGATATATATGTGTTTATGTGTATATATATACATATATGTATATATATATATATGTGTGTGTGTGTATCTATTTCTGTTTATTAATGGATTTTTATAGTAGCAAATAGAAGATAAAATTAATATAATGTACAATAAATACGTATTATTATTTATGACATTATCCATATATATATATATATATAAATATATATATATATGTTTTTATAAATGCACATATATATGTGCGTTTATATGAATATATATTTATATATATTATTAAAATGTTTGTCAAAGTTATTTATTTTGCATTATATTAATGTTATATCGTAAAATGTTTAAGATTTACTACTTTAAAGTGTAAATATAGTAGAAGAGCCATATTTTTGTTTTTGTTTTACTATATTAGTGTCAACGATATTTGTTTCTGGTATTTTTGTCATTTCCTTTATAAATATAAGAACACAATATTGCGGTAAATTATATTTTTGATACAGTATTTTTATCAACAATATTGTTTACCACAATATTGTGCCATTGATCCGGCTGCGCTTCACTATCATAATACTGGGATTATGCTTTTACCTGATTATACCCAAACTTTGTTCAGGATGAGGTGAAGTTCAAGGCAGCAAAAAGAACATGCAGAAAAGTTAATTTGAGATACATGATGATATTCCCAGTTAAACCGTTGATATTGAAGGGTGACAGGTCACATTTATTTGCATCACAAGAGCAAGTATTGCCTTGGCTGGAAAAAACACGGCCTGGAAAAGAAGACACAGGTCTGTATTTTGACACTGTGAATGTCATGCCCCTTTCTTGGCAGGACTGTGATTGTCAAATGTCCATAACTGACCCTCATGTCATCCTTCTGTGGTGTTTGGGTTCTGATCACAATTCTAACTGCTGTGAGTTGTGTGAGATCATGAACTCCAAAGCCATCAACGAGCTGGGGGCCAAGCTCTTCATTGCCAGGTCCAAGGTAGTAGAAGTATGCATCAATCAAGGCCTCATTCGAGATCTCCAGCGTTCTCAGAGCTAAGTCCTCCCACAGAAAACATATAAAAAGACGAGGCACAGGAGCAATCGTAAGAGAGGTAAGTTTCCATGGGTTCCCTCTGATTCCTCTTCAGAGCCAGAGTTGGTCAAAGTCACTCTCAAGAGCTAAAATCACCAGCGCTGGTCCCACAGCCGTAACTGGACTTTCCGGCACCCGGAGCAGATCTTGAACCGTATTCGCACTCAATCCATATGAGCCCAGGTATGCTCATTACCTACAAGTGCACTGAACTGTCCTATCATCACCAAATAATAGAGCTGGTGTCAACACATACTATAATTTCCCTCATGCACTCTAACTCTTTACCAAAATGTATCATGACATTACTGTTCCACATCAGCACAGTATGGCCCAGTCTGCTTAGCCAATCATCTCGTAAAGCCAAATTCTCACAAATCCATAGTGTACAAACAGAGATTCTTCACTGCCCCAACAAGCAGACATTTCTTGGTTCACATGGGGTCGGGGGAAGCTCATGAGTTCTAAAATACCCCTTTAAGCACCATTGCCTAGTTAGCACTGTCAAAGACTGGATGTGGGGGTCAAACCTTCACCCCTTTCTTAGAGGCTTAGAAGAAAGCGCGACTCTTCAAAAAACACACTGTCTGTTTCAGATGAAATACAGTATTACAGAGTGGATGACTTCTAGAAAGTAGTGCTTGACAGCACATGGAAGAAAAAGCCCAAAGGCACTAAAACCCCCAAAGGTGCTTGACCCCAATTGTAGAGCAGCTCTTCCAAATACTGAAGTTTTGGATATATGCAAGATCAAGAGTGGAGGGGAGCTCCACTGAACAAGACTGAGGTGGAAGGGCTGGAGTAGGACTCAAATGAACAATACAACAGCAGGAGCAAAACAGATGAGTTACAACATACTAGCACACTGATCATATACTGGTAGGACAGGAAGGGGCTGGCCTCTGAAAAGGAACCACCTGACAGGAAGAGAGTGGCTTTCGAAAGGGACATGTTGGCATAGTGGCCGACTTGGAATGGAGTTTTGCTAAAGGAGAGTTGGACCATAGGTTCCACATTCAGCCGTCCCCGATGCTGGTTCGGGACCATAACACCTACAATGTCCCAGTGAACACACATAACTAGTTTCAAAATATTTCCAGTAAACACAGATTGGCAATTTATACACACAAATTAATTCTCTCTCTCTCCCTCTCTCTCTCTCTTTCTTGCTTTACACTCCCAAATAAAAGAAATTCAGCACTCTCTAGCAGAGGCAGTCGGCACAACAAGAAAACACCTGAAAAGGGGTCTACCCTCACCAAATGAGGCACATCCAGAGACAGTTTTCAGAATAAAGCGTGGGGTTTTATTAGTGCAACACTCTCTAACAGAAAGACTTTTCCAGATGTCAAATGAAACAATCAAAACAACATGCAAGTGTGTATATATATATAGATATATATATATGTGTGTGTGCAAGCAATAATAACACAGTTACAAGTAATCAAATGCAACTGTTGTATGCATGGGATAAAACAGAAGCAAATAATATTGATAAACATGCTAATTATGAGCACTTACAAGTCAAATAACAATAATGGAGTAAAATATAAGCAGATCATAATAATGGAACATTCATAAATCAAATGCAAGAGAAATAGAACACAAGCAAGTAATAATAATAATAATACTGGACGTCCACTGAAAGAAATAGGCACTGTTAAATGCAAGAAATCAAACGCAAGAAATACACCCTGTCAAATGAAAGCATGGAAATATTAAAATTATATACACAGAATACATCAGATGATTATAACACACATATATATGAATGTCAATAAACAAGAACCACTGGATACCTGAATGTGCACACAGACACACTCACACATCACAATAATCAAAATAAATACCTCACCGCCTGCAATAGCTTCATCTTAGCCCACCACACAAGACTAGGGGCTCCAAATTGACAATCCAAGGGGCAAAAGAGACTTCTCAAGCCGGAAAATGCAACACTAAGCGGACGTGCCCGTCCTTCAGGAAGAGAACCCAGTTTTTCCAAGTCAAGAGACTCCAGTTTTATAATATTCTCAATGCACTAGAAGTTTCCGAGAAGACCTCCTCTGTGCCAAGGAAGCTTACCAGAGTTGGCCGATCTCCCACAAGGATTCCAAAGGCAAAGGATTTTTGACGTATTCTTCAGCGCTCCCACACAACATATTTCCCTTATCTTGCACCGGTTTGAGAAAGTACAAAATATTTCAAAAAGTACAAAAATACCCTTCAAAGAGGAAAACAATCTTAAATGTGAATAACCTGATTAACTGCGAGTAACCTGGGGGCCTGCTTGTGTGTGCAAAACTCAGGAATCAGAATTCAAATGGCTTGAGGGCATGTCAAATCCAATAGTAAAAAAATCATAAAACTTCCCAATGTACACCATAATGCACATTTGGGCACCACTGCCTATAACACTACACTCTGAGACAGAGAAGTACATTCCACGCATTTCTCTCTCTCTCATGCTTTCAAACGCACATCCCACACATTCTGTTCCAGGCAAGGCTGGTTTGAAACACTACTACTCTGCAGCTTTTGGAGACACGAAATGAAACCACAAGTTAAAATGCAAGTGCAGAAAAAATTATGTCGTACATTCAAGACAGAGTAAATTAAAACACATAAAGTCAATTAAAACAATGGTAGACCAAAGGTCATCATGTGGTTCCAATACATGGGAGAGCCTATAGCACTACACTCTCTCTCTTTCTCTCTCTTTCTCTCTCTCTCACACACACATTCACATAGATAAACTGACAATCTCTCTTAGAATCAATGGCACATCAAAGGCAAAAATAAGATGGCAAGACAAGTGAAATGAGTAAATGAGCACTTGCAGCATGAACCATATTCAAGCCCTTGTCTAAACTTGCAAGGCTTGGGACTGATATTCATACAAAGCACTGTAAACTCAACTATAGAATGTAAACAAGAGAAGAGCAAGCTTATGGTGCAGGCTGATTATCATGGACAACAGCACACAACACTTCTCACACACGCACACATCATGCAGCATGGGGAGCAGCACTGGTGTCATGTTAGATTCCCTCATATATAGAAAAGAAGAATCGCGGGACAGGAAGGTGTAGCGGAACGAGGTAGAGGCCTGCAAAGAATGCCTACTGAGGGCAGGACCGCCAGGAGGCAGGAAGGCCGCAAAGCCTAAGAAAAAGTTGTGGGCGATAGGTCAGCGTTATTCAAAGTGGCCAATGGGGTCAGAGGGCGTGGCGCAACATGAGGCCAAATGGGCAGGGTTCAGCACCGACCTCTCTACATTCATGGCTGGGGTGGAAATGGGTTTTTGCTGAACATAGTTGGGACACTCGAACAGCTAGGCTACCCTTAGACGAACACTGCAGAGAAGGGAAGGGGGGAGCTGCCATCGGTCAAAGATCCACAGGCAGCGCGGCAGAGACAGAAACACAGAAAGCAGCTAGGAAAACCATAGTAGCCTAATAAGAAGAAGCGCTCAAACAGTACTGGACATAAGACAGCTGGGTTAGAGAGGTTTAAACTGCGCATGTCTGGCTGGCCATCGCAAGACGGCCGGCCAAAAAGACATGCGCACTTTAAACCTAAGTGCTCTGCCTATCACTGCTTTCTGCTGCTGCCTGACTGGCAGCAGCAGAAATAAGAAAGCCCCGCCCCCCCGTCCTGATGCTCGGCTCGGGAAGGGGTTTTAAAAATAAAACGGTAATAGATGAACTTTATTACCATTTTATTTTTCTATCTTTGGGGGCAAATTTTTAGTGGGGCGACGCTCTTCCGCCTTAATGGAGGAGCCACCCCTGCTCCATTCCTTTTCTACGTTTAAACACAAAAATTGAACTTTGTATGCCCTTTCAACTCAATATGCAAAAACAACAAGATGATAGATGGAATCCTTGAATTAATCTCAGGCACTGCCAATCGCTTTTGACACATCCCAATCTATCATTTTTCGCCTTCCATGCCACCTCAGTTTGGACCCAGCCATATGCAAATTAGCCTTGACCCTGCTCCTCAAGGGAACAGTCCAGCCTGAACTGCCAGGCCAGGTCCTCCCTGAACCAGAAACCAAGCAACCATGGACTGATTTCACCCTAGTTAGGGCTCTTCAGCCAAGTATAGCTTAATTCCAGTTGCACAGTGAACCCGGGAGCAACGTCTGGGCATACCCGGCGCACTTAGGGCTCCAAATGCAAAAAAAAGGTGATGGATGGAATGCTGGAATGCATCTCAACCACTGGCAATCGCTCAGGCCGCATCCTAGTCCATCATTTTTCGTCCACCATGTCACCTCTGTTTGGACCCAGCCATATGCAAATCGGTCTTGATCCTGCTCCTCATGGGAACAATCCAGCCCGAACTGCCTAGCCATGCCCTCCTTGAACTGAAACACAAGCAACCTAGGATCTGTTTTACCCTAGTTAGGGCTCTTCAGTCAAGTATAAGTTGGTTCCAGTGGCACAGTGAGCCCGGCAGCTACAGCTGGGCATACCCAGCACACTTAGGGCATCAAATTCCAAAACTTCAAGGTGATGGATGGAATGCTTGAATTCATCTCAGGCAATGGCAGTCGCTCGGGCCTCATCCCAATCCATCATTTTTCACCCACCATCCCACCTCAGTTTGGGCCAGCCATATGCAAATCAGCCTTGACCCTGCTCCTCATGGGAACAGTCCAGCCCGAACTGCCAGACCAGGTCTTTCCTGAACTGGAACACAAGCAACCTAGGACCGGTTTTGCCCTAGTTAGGGCTCTTCAGGTATAGCTTGGTTCCAGTGGCACAGTGAGTCCGGTACCCATGTCTGGGCATACCCAGTGCAGATAGGGCATCAAATGAAAATACAACAAGGTGATATATGGAATGTTTGAATTAATCTCAGCCACTGGCAATCGTTCGGGCCCCATCCCAATCCATCGATTTTGCCCACCATCCCACCTCAATTTAGACCCAGCTATATGAAAATCAGCCTTGACTCTTCCCTTCATAGGAACAGTCCAGCATAAACTGCCAGGCCAGTTCCTCCCTGAACCGGAGGCAAGCAACCTGCCTTGGCAGTTTGGGCTGGACTGTTCCGAAAGGAGCAAGGTCAAGACAGATTTGCATATAGTTAAGTCCAAACTGAGGTGAGATGGTGTGCAAAATAACGATGGATTGGGATGCAGCCCGAGTAACTACCAGTGACTGAAATGAATTCAAGTATCCCATCCATCACTTGTTTGTATACTTTAGTGTGCCACCCTAAATGGGACAGGCATCCCCAGACATGGGGCCCGTGCACACTGGGTCACTGGATCCAAGCTGTACTCGGCTGATGATCCAATAACTTGGGTGAAATTGGTCCTGGGTTGCTTGTGTTCCGGTTCAGGGAGGACTTGGCTTGGCAGTTCAGGCTGGACTGTTCTGATTGAAGCAGGGTCTAGACTGATTTTCATATAGCTGGGTCCAAACTGAGGTGACAAGGTGTGCAAAATAATGATGGATTGGGATGCGGCCTGAGTAATTACCAGTGGCAGAGATTATTTCAAGCATTCCATCCATTACTTGTTTGTATACTTTAGTGTGTCACCTTAAGTGGGACGGGTATGCCCAGACGTGGGTCACTTGTACACTGTCCCTAGAAGCAAGCTGTACCTGGCTGATTAGCCCATAACTAGGGTGAAACCGGTCTTAGGTTTCTTGTGTTCTGGTTCAGGGAGGACCTGGCTTGGCAGTATGGGCTGGACTGTTCTGATTGGAGCAGGGTCAAGACTGATTTATATATAGCTGGGTCAAAACTAAGGTGACGTGTGCAAAATTAAGATGGATTGTGATGCGGCCAGAGTAATTACCAGTTGCTGAGATTAATTCAAGCATTCCATCCATCACTTGTTTGTATACTTTCAATTCAATATGGCAGGAGTTATGAACTTGTTGCAGACATTCCCGAACTTTAAACAGACACATTGTTTTACGTACGTAAGTGCTAGTACGAACCGCTGTTTTTAGTCTCCAACACTTTAACTTTTTCATTTCCTTGCTAATAGCTCCTCGGTTGTACCTGTAATATATGTCTCTTTTTTGTTGTTTTACAGTGTCCTTGCTCTACTCTTCCATTTCATGCTGCATCCAGCACCCAAAATAAAGCAATGCTCCATTTTGTCATGCTTTACATGAGTTAGGGCCCAATTCAGTGTTTAGCAGACAGGGTACTCTGTTGCATTGTCGTGCACATGACAGAGTACCTTGCCCTCCAAACCATCTATCTGCCTTCCTCATTTAGAGACAGCAGAGCTTTCTGTTGAAGTAGCCCCCAGTTGGTTCTTTCAACTGGAAACTTTCTATAACAATCCAACTGGGTAGGAGCCATCAGGGAAAGGACATTACTCTGCCTACCCTATTTAGGGTGAACCCTGTAATGTCTTTTTTTCTGTCCGTCACCGTCAAGGAAAACCTGGTGATGAAGGACAGAAAAAACAAATAATGACCCTCACCCCCTGGGAGAATCTTTCTAAGCCCAGTTGTCAACCATAGAGACCTCATCAACGATGGGACCATTGATGACACCATCAACTATGTGAAAACTGTCAATGACAATGAGACCATCGACAACGGCATGTATGTCTCCTGTGCTGCTGTCTACAGTTCAGATAGTTTCCAGTTCTGCAATGACTCCTTCGACGCTGAACTCATTGACAATGACTCTGCCGATGCTGATCCCGTCGACAATGGGAACAGGACTGTTGATGACAACCATACCGTCGAACGACACCATGAACGACGATGACAGTGTCAATGGCAGTACAATCAACAGCAATACCATCTATGACAGTTTTAATGGGTCTTGTGACCTTTACTCCCTGCTCAAATTTTACAGTTAGACCAGGAAAACGATGCCAGTGACTATGCCACTCAGACTTCTTACAGTTCAACGCACTTAAATGTAAGGTATGTCTCAAATTTTAGAGAAGAAATGGATGAGAATGAATCCCACTCCGAATATAATTACCAGCAGGATTATATTCCTCAAGCTTCTTGTTCTTGTATTTCACCTAGACAGTACAGAGAGCTGAAGTGGTTTAAGGGCCTATGGCTGTTCTATCTACATTGCAGCAGATGATGGGCACTTTTCAAAAGATATCTCTAGTTTTCATTCATTAATAGTAAGAGCTGCTAAGAAATTCAATCTCCCAATTACATCTGTAGATCAGAAATGTTTCCTTCACGACTTCAAAGCTCAGCCACCGAAGACTGTAAAATCAATGCCATTTTTGGACTTTGTCTGGTCGGAAGACCTACAGCTAATGAAAACACCGGCCACAGTTCCAGTGGTGATACCTCTTCTGGAGAAAAAGCATAAAGTGCCGGATTTGGCTCCGGCTTGCCTCACCGGGCATATTAAACTGGATACAGTCATCTCCTCAGCGGCTCAGAGAAGAACTAAGAACCCAATCACACCATCCTCTGTTCCACCAGACAAGGATAGTAGAAGTATTGATAATTTGGGTTGAAGAATTTCTTCTATGGCAGCAACTTCTATTAGGATATCCAATGCTCTGGCAATTCTAGGAAGTTATGATCGCCAGATGTGGCATGATATTGCACCATTGCTTGAGCTAATCCGGGAAATTGGGAACAAAACGGCAAGATATATCCTTAGGGAAGGAGAACTTACTTCCTCATTCATCATTGACGCAGAAATGGATGCCTTCAACATAGGGTTTTACCAACTTGCAGGAGGAACTGTATTAAGGAGACAAGGCTGGCTAATATCCACAGCCTTCCGTCCTAAGGACCAATCTAAGATTCTGGACATGCCTTTTGATGGCCTTGCTCTTTTTGGTAAACATGTGGATGAGGCACTTCAAGGTCTTAAAACTGACAAAGATACTGCCAAAGCTTTAGGTCTTTTCCACTACTGTAGATTTTGATCTACTAATTTTCGTGGCTTTCAGGGATCATAGAACTTCAGAGTAGGATTCAATCAATATGGAGGTCAGCGATGTACATTCTATACCCAAAGACAATCCGAATACAATCAAGGATACTCCTACATCCTCTTAGTCACGCACCAATGACAATCAGAAGAGAGCTTGACTCTCTCCCTTGCCCACTCTTCCATCTTGTACTCAGAAGTTGAGGGGGGGCAGAATCTCCATTTTTGCTCCAGCTTGGGAGTCTATACCATTGCAGAAATGGCTGCTGCAAATTGTTCTTTCAAGTCATACTTTGAAGTTCATTCAGAGACCCCTGGTATGCTCACCCAAAAAGGAGCATCATCTCCATTTGAGGGAGCTTCAAGGGGAAACTCTCTTCCTGCTCCTCAAGGGGCCTTTAGAGATTGTCTCCAAGTCACAAAGAAACCAAGGATTTAATTCCAGTTGTTTTCCTAATCAGAAAGAAAATGAGTCAGTGGAGACCAATCCTGCTTCTTAGACAAATAAATACATTTGTAAAGAAAAATAGTTTTTAGATAATAACTCAACAAGAAGACCACTTTAGATCTTCAGGGTGCATACTTCCACATACCCATTCACCGAACACACAGACAATATCTCCGATTCATTTCATTTCGGAATCAATTCAGTGCCTCAAATATTTACCAAATGTCTTGCTGCAGTAGCTGCCTTTTTCAGAAGAGAAGGTCACCAAGTGTTCCCATACATGGATGACTGGCTCAGCCAAGCGCCATCAAAAGAAGAGGCAAAAGCTTTTATGGTAGCCTGCATCAATCTCTTCCAGATCTTGGGTCTCACGTTGAACAGAGAGAAATCATCCTCAGAATCCCAGACAAAAATAAAGTTCCTGGGTGCATTACTCGACACGCAGTTGGGAAAGCCTTTTTCATCAGTGAAAAGGGTAAATACAAGCCCCTGGTGGGCCTGATGGTATCATGTATAGACTTTCTACCATTTTTAAGGCTCCACATGAGACCTGTCCAGCATGAACAGGACTTGTAGTGGAAGCCGTCGTGTCACAAGAAGACTGATGCAGGCATTGATATTGGAGAGGCTCCCAGCAAATCTAAATGCAGGACTTTCTTTTCTTCCTATAACAGAAAGAATGATACTCACAATGGATGTGTCCATGGACGGATGGAGAGCTCACCTGCAAGAACTCTCAACCATAGGCCTCTGGTCAGATGCTTCACATCAATGTGTTGAAACTCAACTCCATACTTCCAGATTTCAAAATGTGTTCCTCCACAGATTAGCAGGTCAACCAGTCCTAGTCAGAATAGACAACACAAAGTCTATGTTCTACATAGCCAAGCAAGGAGGAACACAGTCCTGACCCCTCTCAGAAAAGGCTCAACTGCTGTGTAACTGCGCCATTTCTCACAAGAGTGACCTCACTGTGGAACACCTGCCAGGCTGCCCGAACAATCAGGTGGATGCGCTCAGTCTGTAGCTTTTGGATTGTCACAAGTGAGAACTACACTTGAACCTGGTGGATTACATATTCAATCAATGGTTTCATTCCATGATCAATCGGGTGGCCACTCCAAACAACAGCACATGCCTGTGCTTCTGAAGTAGATTTTGGCATCCAGGAACGATGGCCCCTTACAATCAATTGGTTCAAGATATTTTCTTACTCTTTTCCTTTGATCCCCATAGTGTGGAGGAAGGCGAAGATAGATCATTGCACTCTGATCCTCATTGCTCGGCGTGGCCGCATCAATACAGATTCAGCAATCTCCTCCAGCTATCAGCACGTCCAGCCATTCATCTGAAAGCGCACTCCAAGATCCTCTCTGTTGGACTTGACATCCTTGGCCTACTGTTTTTGCTGGCTTTGTTTCTGCTGGCCTTAGGACTCTGGGCACTTTACCACTGCTAACCAGTGATAAAGGGCTTGTACTCACTCCTTTAAACATGGTAACATGAGCATCATCCCAATTTGGCATATTTAATTTACTTGTAAGACTCTAGTAAAGCGGTACTATATGTACATGTATCCAGGGCCTGTAAATCAAATGCTACTAGTTGTCCTGCAGCACTCTTTGTGCCACCCACTTAAGTAGCCCCTTAAATATGTCTCAGGCCTGCCACTGTAGCCTGTGATTGTAGTTTTAAACTGCCATTTCATCATGGCAAGTTACACCTCTTGCCAGGCCCAAATCTCTCTTTTTATTACTTATAAGTCACCCCTATGGCAGGCCCTACACAGCTCAGAGGGCAGGGTGCAAAGTATTCAAACAGTTGGACATGTACTTTTAAGTTTTACTTGTCCTGGTAGTGAAAAACCTTTAGATTCGTTTTTCACTACTGTGATGCCTACTTCTCTCATTCTCCCATAGGGTAACATTGGGTTAACTTATCACACTTAATAAGTGATAACTTTCAATCGGGAGCAGATAGGAATGTCATGTTTGGTATCTGAGAAATTGTAATTAGAAATTCTCTTTAATGGTAAAGACAGATTTTAAGTTACAATTTTAATAATGCCACTTTTAGTGCATTCCCTCATTTTCTTCTCTTCACTATTGAATTATTGCCCCCAGTTGGTTTGCACCCACAGTTATTAAGTTCAAACAGGATAATAACATCTACAACGGAGGTGCCCTGGGAACATTAGGTTACATCATATTACATCTGAAAGACTTGTTTGTTTAATCTTAAATGTTTGAACATTTGTCAACACAAAATGCCTGAGCGTAAAGGACTGCAGACATGTGCGCATTCTACTGCTTTTGCAGAGTTGTTATTATTTACCTGTTTCGCACTGTTCAATTTATATGTATTTATAAAGTTCTTTGGCAGGGATGTGAAGGGGATGAGTAGTCTTAGGCACGGGGATTCTTTTACGTTCTTTCTTGTTTGGTTGAGTTTTTCATTTCTATTATTCTTGGGTTGCCGTTTTTCATTTCCATTATTCTTGGGTTGCCGTTTAGAGGGTCACTTATTTGAGATTGGTTGCACCCGGTGAGCTCGCTATTGGTCAAATAGGAGAGGTTTTATCTGACACACGAGCGTGCTGGTTTAAGCACGGTCATGCGGCAAAGCACAGTGTCGGATTACCGTGATGAGAGATTTCACATCGGGGACCGCGTAAGTTCATTGTTAAACTTTCGCATTAAGTTTAGCTTAGAACGTGCACAGATATTTCACTTCTGAGGCTTTTTTTCGTTTGAGGCACTAGTAGGAGGTTGTACACATATTTTTCAAACATACAATTCTTAAATACATTGTTTTTTTCCCAGAGTACAGAGCACTGTGGCATGGTTAGATACACTGCACGACGGTTGTTGGGAGTTTCTGGCTGCACATATGATCTACTTTAGCATGTGATATATGGTTGTTTGGTCTCTTTGGTATTTTACCTCATTTATACATAGCGCACGCCTTTCTATCAGCATGGTTTCTCACTCATTAAGCATGTCCTGTATTGGTGTTAACTGGTATAGTGCATGATGGATGTTGTCGGTTTGTTTATTCATGATGCATTAGATTCCTTATGACGCCTATGGGTTTTCTTTCTTTCATGTTATAGCTACCCCTGAGGAAGGGCCACCGGCCCGAAATGCATTGGGTTTTATGACAGCATGGTCACCCGGGATGTTAAGAGAATTCAGTTGTGCTTGGGAATAAGGCCCGGATGGCATTTGAAGCTCTGAATTCTGTTGCCTCTGTTTGATATGGATTGAAAAAACTTTGAATAAATATGGATTACTGGAATGAACACTGGTTTCAAGTTTCTTGTCTTTTGGAGACTGGAAAGGATGGCAGTGCAACATGAAGCTGGTGCGTGACGACGCACCTGATAGCAGTCACTTTTAGAAAGTTGGCATTTGCCTGCCTTAACTATGTGTTGCCTGCAGTCTGTTCCTGGGTCACATAACTTGGGTGTAGTTGACAGTTGAACTTTGTTTATTCTTCCCAGACATCCACACAATAGAGGGATTAGATGTGCCTCGATGGGCCATCAGCTGGCAGGATGGGGCGGAGCTGGGCACAGCCCCATTTGCAACTGAATAGGATGTGCCCTGCCTTCACACAAAAGACTTGTCACTACTCCATTGTTCAAGCAGCCATCTTGGAGCCAGGGCTGGGGGCTAGCATTAAACTACAAGGACTTCATGGGGATACCTCCAGAACCTTCTCCTACTCCAAAGTGGGAGCCAGATAAAATGTTGGAGCCTCAGACCCAATTGTTCGGTAAACTCCTGGACCTGTGGATGCTACAGAAGAAGGACTGCTGTGCTGCTTTGCTGCCAGAAGGACTGCTGCTCAGCTGCCTGCTGCCCTGCTTGCTGAGGAGGAAGATGAGACCTGCACCCTTTATCCCAGGATGAAGTGACTCCAAGGGTCAGCCAGCTGGCGACCTGTTTTGAGTTACAGGGACAAGTTCCAGAGGCTCCCTGTACCTGCTGTGCTTACCTGCTTCTTGACCTGCTACTGGATCTGCAACTGGACCTGTCTGAGCCCTGCTGGGCTCTGCTGGAGGTAGTTCCTGACCCACAAGTGGTGTCCCTCAGTTCTTGGACCCTTGGTGTGGTCTCAGTTGAGTTCCCCTGCAGATCTGGACCAGTTTGCACCAAGATCTTGCCGCCCGCTATGTCAGCGTGACCACCAACAACGCCCAGCAATGGGAGATCTGCACTTCACGCTACATCATCAACAGCTTACAGTAACTGCCAAAGTGAAGTTCCAGCACGACCATCCACAACACCCAACAGGATCTTTGCGCTACAGCGATGACCGTCCGCGATGCCTGGCCTGCTCTTCACACTACATTGACGACCATCCTCGACATTCTTCCTGCTCTTTCCCCTTCCACCACAAATGGAACTCTTTGCGCTGGACTTTCAAGGTAACTTTTTCAGCAGGACTAACCAGGTCCCTGTATGCTGCTCAAACTCCATTGTGGTCGGCCTGAACTTGTGACTTTCACCCGGTCTCACATGACCAGATGACCGCTAGTAGCACTTTGTGCTTTTAGGCGCTTTACTTACCTGAAATATTTAAAATTGCTTAACTCTGGTTCTACTGATTGGATTTGTGTCATTTTGGTCTCAAATTATGTATTGCATTTTGCTATATTTTTCAAAATTGATGTAGGATTTTTCTTGTGTTGTGTTTTCCCTTTATTACTGTTTGAAGTGCTGCATAAATACTTTACACATTGCCTATAAGTTAAGCCTGACTGCTTTTGTGCCAAGCTACCAGAGGGGTAAGCACAGGTTAATTTGGGGCTTGTATGTGTTTCACCCTGACAAAAATTGTGAGTTTGATTCTTCTTGAGTAGGGGTTCAACCAGTCCCCCCAACCAGTAACCCATTTCCAACACTCTCCAGACACCACAGAGAGATTCTGCACCACGACCCCAAATCGCTCAACCTGCCAGCATGGTACCTGACCACTTAGAGTTTGGTCAATTGGATCTACCGCAAGACTGTAGAAATATTCTGGTGCAGACTCGAACTGCAGCAACTACAAAGACCTACTACGCCAAGTGGAAGCATTTCTGTGTCTGGTGCAGGAATAAGGGTCATCATCCACTTCAAATAAGACCTCATCAAATTCTCCCTTATTTGTTGGATCTGGCCAAAAGTGGACTTAAATATTTTGCAGTCAGGGTCTATCTGGCTGCAATTTCAAGATTCAAGAGAACTGAGCTATGTTCGTCTACTCTGTTTTTCCAGCGGATAATAAAACAGAATATGAATGGGCTCTTCAGAGAATTACCACCTCTTTGACATCCTCTGGTTCTATGGCAACGTAATACTGTCCTCTCTCTGTTGATGCTACCTCCTTTTGAGCCAATACATAAGGCACATTTAAAATTCCTCTCAGCGAAGACAGCACTTTTCCTGGCTTTGACATCGGCAAGGAGCTAGGGAGAGATTCAAGCGTTCACCATCAAGGAACCTTTCCTCCAATTCACAAAGGACAAAGTAATCTTGTGAACCAACCTTCAAATCATATCCAAGGATCCTACTTATTATCACTTAAATGAACCTGTCAATCTCCGATCTTTCTTTCCAAATCCAGTTACAACAGCAGAAATATCGTTCCGTTCATTCGACTTGCGTAGATGCCTTAGAGTCTACATAGACAAGTCAAAGGATATACACACATTGGACCAGCTGTTTGTGTCTTTTGGACACCGACGAGGAGGCCATCCCCTGTCCAAATGGTATAGCTCATTGGATCTCAGCCTGCATTACCTTATTGTCATGACAAGGCCAAGCATCTACTCCATGAAATAGCTAGGACATATCCATCCAGAAGCATGGCATCAACTGTGGCACTCTATGCTGGTGTGCCCATGAAAGACATCTGCTGTGCAGCCCCCTGAAAGAGCAGTCACAGCTTCATGAAGCATTACTGTCTTGATGTGGATGCAAAAGCTGATGCTGCAGTGCACTAGGAGGAGGTTCCGTTTTTCGATTTTCTGCAATTTCAGTGCACGGTCACATTTACTGTAACCAAGAGGCCTACTAAGGCAAAGTAGAAACCCCTGATTGGGAACCGCGCTGCACGATCCAATCATCGGTCTCGCTTTCCTTACTTCGTAGTGGCTTTTCCACTAAATTACCATTACCTGATGCAAATAATTACCCTTTGGGAGAAGGACCTACGCCTTGTTCATACTTGGAGAGGAACACATCCTTACGGCATTTTTACTTCTTGATGATGCTCTGACAAGACGCCACATTGCACTCCATCCAGGATTGGAGGAGTTAATTTCTTCATGAATCGGCTGTCACACTCCTTTTCGTCCTGAAGAAGACCCATCATGATGTCCTCATAAAACAGACATTTTGGGTCAAAACGTCGTCATACTATTCTCTCATGTCCGATAACAGTGTAACCATAAATAGTTGAATGTTCAGGTTACCACTGTATTTATATACTTGTTCAGAGATTTAAATATACGGCCCACTAATTTGTCTTATTTATGTATCAGTGTTTTTCCATTTCTTGTTTTCAGTTTTTCACCTTTCTCACTTCATGTCACAACAGTCACTATTGAACCACTATTCTTTGTATTGTATGACAGCCCGCTTTCCACGAACAGAAGTTGATATTTATATAAAAAAAGAAAAAAGAGAAAATATATATACATATTTTTGATCAATAATTGGTGTAGTGTTTGTTTCTAAAAAATTAATGTCTATCTGCTAAATGACTATATCACTATTGTATGTCTAAAGGAATTATTCGCTACCCGACGGAACTACACTGTAGACTATAATAGCTGCAGTGGGACAGGCAGTCATGAGAAACCTGTTTCAATAAAGGTGAGACTGCATAAGATGTATTGCTTGCTATTCTGATTCAAGCATGTGAATATATAAAAGATCGAGTGTTGGAGAAGAAATGTGTTACTTAATTGTAACACCAGTTCTCCAACGTTGGTATCTTTTCACATGCTACCATCCCTTGTCCCCGGTCAGAGGCTCATTCATTATATACTCTTCTCACTCTTGTGCTTTGAAATCTGAGCTATGGTGGCTTCTAGAGCGAGTAAGAGAGCTTAAGGTTCCACCTCATTGGATTCTTCCAAATGAGTTGGATGTGCCACTAAAGAAATAATGGTGTTTCAGAGCTATGGCAATTTTAACATTTCCTACTGCTATTTTAATGTACCAGGGATTCCCAGCCTGATGACAGGTAATAATTCAAGCATGTGAATATTTAAAAGATACTAACGCTGGAGAACTGGAGTTACAGGTAAGTAACTAATTTCATATACAACATCCTGGCAGACAAATAAGCCTGCCAGGCCTTCCAAAGTGATCCTAGCAGATCCTAGCCAGAATTATTACAGTGCAACTCTACCCCCTGGGGTTTGTCAGAAGGAGTAACTTTTCATTTTTGTTTTAGAAACACATCCCGTTTTCCTTTAAGGAAAACGGGCTGCATTTAAAAAAAAGTTGCTTTATTTAAAAGCAATCACAGACATAGTAGCAAATTGCGACCTACCTCATTAATATTCATGAGGTAGGTCATTTGTGACCCCTAGGAATCACAAAAGTGTTCAACACACTTTCATGCATGCCGTTTTGCGATTTCCTAATTGCGAATCTCAAGGATTCGCAATTAGGAAATCGCAAAACGGTTTCTTCATGCATCTGGCCCTTTGTGATTCCCGATGGGTCGCAAATAGACCTTCCTCATGAATATTAATAAGGTAGGTCTCGGTTTGCAATCCATTGGTATTCACAAAAATCACAGGGATGATGGCTTGCTGGAGTCAGCAGATCACCATGTCTGTGATTGCTTTTAAATAAAGCAATCTTAAGATATAGGGTGGATGGTGGGCATACAATGGACTACTTCTTCGATGAAGATATTGATGCTTATGACTGTGATTGTGTAAGGGTTTGTTCTGACACAAATGTGATGACACTACTTTTTTATTGATGGATGATACCGTGTGATATTAAACCTAATACAATTTGGTTATTAAATAAATAAATAAAGCAATCTTTTTTTTTTTTAAATGCAGCCCATTTTCCTTAAAGGAATACGAGACACATTTCAAAAAGAAAAATGAAAAATTTTCTTTTCATCTTTTAAGAGTAGGCAGTGGTCAGTGGGAACACTGCCTGCTCTTAACAATAATTTAACAAACATTCACAAAGGGACCCCTTTTTATTTGTGAATAGGTTACCACCTACTTGAAGTAGGCAGGAAAATGTGAATGTTTTGCAACCGCATTTCGGTCACAAAATATTCACACATACCACTGCGATTCGGTATTAGGAAGGACGCCCTAAACATGCCCATTCCTAATTCTGAATCGCAAACCCAATTTACAATTCGGTAATATGTTACCAAATTGCAAATAGGGATTTGTACATTTCAAAAAGCCTTTTTGCGTTTGAATCGGCCTGTTTGTAAAAACAAAAACGCTTTGTACATCTGGCCCATAGTATTTTGCTTCGCCAACTATAATATTACTTATATTTCAAATTTTGTGACTGTATGCCTGATGGTTGCCTTTTTGGGAAAGCGTACTCCCAGTAGAGTAGGCCTGATTTGCATTTGGTGACAAGCCAATGATAAAAGGCCACTGTCAAACGTTAAATCTGATGCTATAGCTCCAACTCTCATTATTATAAAAACCGCATGTCAAAGGCAGTAGGCTTGGGTTACTTTTTGTAAAAAGCATTTGTTAAAGCCAGCAGGCTTTTAACTGTGGAATGTTATCACATTATGTTACAGGCTGTATACAGGCATTTTATTACATGAAATCTCACAGATTATCATAGTAGGCAAAGGTTTTGGTGTTGGTCATCGCCTGTAGCAAACCCTGGAGGTAGAACATTTTCATTGTGATACTCCTTGTTAAATCCCTTTGAAAGAGTTGTATATTGTTTTGCCAACTATAATTTTGCACATATTTTAAATTTTATAACTGTATGCATGATGGGTCTTAGCTTATGTTCATTTCAGTAGGCCTGTGATTGTTATGTAGTCAAACCAATGGTAAAGGCCCTTATTGGTTCATTGGCAAAAATGTTGTCAGATTTCAATAAATGTTGTGTGTTTATTATGGAAAGTTAAGACTAAGTCAATAGGCATGACTTACTTATAGTGAAAAGCATGTGTTAAAGGCAATAGTCTTTTAACAGCAGGTTGTTATTGCACTCTGGTCAAAGTCGATAGGCAGGCATTTTCTTACATGGAATCTCACAGATTACCACAGTAGGCAAGGGTTTTGGTGTTGGTGACCTACTCAAACAGACCACGAGATACAAGATCTGCAATGTGATAATCCTTATTAGGCCATCTTACAAGGGATTTTATATGGTTTTGACAACTAAAATTTTGTACATATTTGAAATATTATTACTGTGTACTTGATTGACTTGAGGGAAAGCTTATGTTCAATACAGTAGGCGTGAGTTGGTTACGATGACAAGCCGCTGGTAAATGCTATAGGCCTGATTGGTTCATTGGTAATAATTATGCCAGATGCTATAGTTGTGATCTGTTTTATAAAAGTTAGAACGAAGGCAATAGGCCACATTTACCTATTATAAAACACATATGTTAAAGCCAATAAGCCTTTAAGAGTGTATTGTTATTGTACCACGTTAAAACCAGCAGACAAGTATTTTGTACCATATAATCTCACAGATTACTTTTGAAAGCAAGGAGATGGTGTTGGAGTAACCAACGCTGTAACAAACATTCACAAAGGGAAGGGGTCCTTGGGGAACCCTTCCCATTTGCAAATGGGTTACCACCTACTTAAAGTAGGTGGTAAAATGCGAATGTTTTGCAACCGCATTTCGGTCACAAAACATTCCTACATACCAATGTGATTCGGTATTAGGAAGGGACACCCTTCCTAATAGCGAATCGCAAACCCATTTTGCGATTAAGTAACAGCTCACCGAATCGCAAAATAGGGTTTGCTGCATCTGAAAAGCTTTTTTTGTGTTCGCAAACGGTTCGATTCTGCAAATCTGCTTGATGCATGTGCCCCAAAATGTGTAAACCACACATTTGTACATGGTTGTTTGTGATGGATCACTGATACAATATCGACTCCTAAAACCTCGAACTACAAAAATATCTCGGAAAAAATATTGTATACAAAATTATCGACACCCTATACTTAAACAAGAAATTATGCAAACATTGATAAAAAGATATCGTCTATAAAAATATCGATGACAAAAATATCGACGACAAAAATATCGACAACAAAAATATAGTTTACAAAAATATCGATAAAATTAAAATAAAATGAAACACACCAAAAATATCAATATTAACAATATCGAATACACAAATATCGATAAAATACATATAAGCTATATCGAAAAAAACATTTATGTAATGTAATGTAATGTAATGTAAACTAGATTTATATAGCGCACTATCACCCAACGGGTATCCTGGCGCTGAGAGAGTACCTTGTTGTTATATGGCGTAGTTGATCGGCCACCCTAAAATGAGGCATACAGATTAAAAAATTAAGGGGAGGGAGGGAACCAAAGTAAGACCGCAGGATGGATCGGTGACACTACATCTATGTATTACTCCTCCCTCGGGAACAGCCAAGTCTTCAGCTTCTTCCTGAATTGCATTAAATTCTCACTTTGCCTGATGTCAGTTGGAAGTTCGTTCCACAGCCGTGAGGCCACGGAGCTAAAGGCTCTCCCTCCTGTCCTAGCTCTTTTAAATTTTGTAGTGTTAACCAAATTTGCTGTTGATGAACGGAGGTTTCTTGGGGGAGTTTACCACGTGAATTTTCTCTGCAGTGGTCTAGGACCCGAACCATGTACTGCCTTAAAAACGATGCAGAGAGATTTAAAATGTATCCTCTGCCGAATCGGCAACCAATGAAGATCTCTTAGGACCAGAGATGCAGAGGACCTGCGCTGCCAGTTTAAAGCTAGCTTTGCTGCTATTGTTTGGATTCTTTGCAACTTCAGTATCAAGGAATTTGGAGCTCCAAGATACAATGAGTTACAATAGTCCAACCCACTCAGAATAACGCTCCTCACTACTTGTATTCTGGCAGAAACTGGCAATAGTGGGAGGATCTTTCGTAAAGCTCTAATCAGAGAAAAGCAGGTGCCAACTGTTTTATTTACTTGTGAGTCCAATTGAAGATTATTATCCATCAACACCCCCAGATTACGTACTGTTTTGGCTGGGATTAGCGGAGTATCTGTAGGGGTGAGCCGGAAGTCAACAGGAAGGGGACGAGCTATTTTACTCGTAGTGCAATATACAACTTCTGTTTTATCTCCATTGAATTGGAGGAAGTTGTTTCTAAGCCAGTTTGTGGTACTTTCCATGCACTTATGAAATTTATCCATGGGGATTGTTTGATTCCCTTCCAGTGAAAACACAAGCTGTGTATCGTCAGCATAGTTGACTAATTCTACTCCAAAGGACTTGATGATAGGAATAAGTGGACGCAGGTATAGATTAAATAAAATCGGGCTAATTGCTGAACCCTGCGGGACCCCATGTTGGACAGATGTCTTCGGAGATGTGAAAGGTTGAATACTCACTGCCTGTGTCCTGTCCGATAGATAGGACTGAAGCCATTTTATTGCCTGACCTTTAACTCCAATGTTTCTAAGTCTTTTTAGCAGAATGCTATGGTTCACCGTATCAAATGCTGCTGACATGTCTAGCAGCACTAATACGACCGATTGTCCGTTGTCAGCTCGCATTCTCAAATCATCAAACACAGTCACTAGGGCTGTTTCGGTTCCGTGCTCAGGACGGAATCCGAATTGCAGCTCATCCAATAGATGATTATCCTCTAAATAATGGGACAAGGATTTACTGACTACTCGCTCAAGAATTTTTACCGGATAAGGTAACAGGGAGATAGGTCTATAGCTAGACGGACAAAGAGGATCAAGTATTGGTTTCTTGAGTAACGGGGTCACTATTGCCTGTTTCCAGCATTCTGGGACCTCTCCGCTAATCAATGATTGGCAGCATATTTGACGTAACCAGGGAAAGAGTTCCAACTTGAATTCCTTCCAAATCCTCTGTGGGAGGGGGTCCAATGGTGACCCAGAAGAAACAGTCAAAGCTGTATTAGTAAACACTTCCTCCGTGGGAGTCTGAAACCACTCCAGAGTAGGCTGACGGTCTCTGTCTATGCTCTCGTCCTGTTTCTCTAACACAATTGGCGCTAATAAATCATTCTCCTCCTTCATAGGTGGGTTGTTTTCATCATCCGCCCCAATCTGGTTCTTTAGATTAAGGCCGCCAATGATTTTGTTGATCTTTTCATCAAAATAAATTGCCAGTTCGTCGCATAGCTTCTGCGTAGCTATGATCTTGTTACTTACACAAGCCGGCTTAGATAGATCCTTTACTATGTTAAAAATAGTTCTAGCCTTATTCGGTGCTTGCAGGATGGTTTTTGCATAATATTCGGCCTTTGATCTAGCAATTGCTTCCTTATACATATTCAGTTGCGTTTTGAAGGTTCTTTTATCTATTTCAGCATAGAGCCTCCTCCATTTTCTTTCTGCCTGTTTACATTCCTTCCGCTGTAATCTCAGATCCTCACTCTACCAGGGGGCAGACGGTTTATCTCTACTCTTTAGCCTCTTTACTGGTATTCTTTGATCCAGAGTTTCGTTTATTTAAGCACAAAGGGTTAGATAATTTTCTCCCATTGATTTATTGGAGTCAAATAGATTTTCTCCATTAGAAATGGAATTTGTTTGTTTTTTAGTAGTCTGGGCCATTCCCTTCCCTGTCGAAAATTCCCAGGGTAAATCACTTTAATATTTGCTCTAGGTAGTACTAGCAGAAAGTGGACTAAGAAGTGATCAGTCCAACATAGAGGCAGTACTTCGACCACTCTGGCCTCAGTGGAATTGGCAAATATTAGATCTAAGATATGGCCTCTTTGGTGTGTAGATTCTAACACTAATTGTTGCATGTTGAGACTCTCACATGGTTGTACTAGTTCTCTCAGAGCCGTATTCAGGTCCCCATTATCCCAGAGGTTGAAGTCACCCAGTAAAATCAACCTAGAGTGGGTTAGTGACATATTATACACAATGTCAATCAATGCCTGACATTGAGGGCTCTGTCCTCTGGGGGGCCTATAGCACACAATACCTGTGAACACCTGTCCCCTTGCCTCCTTAAGTGAGAACCCTAACAGTTCTGCACCCTCAACATCATCCAATTGAAGTGGAGTAAAATTCAATTTTTCTTTGAATATTACTCCGACCCCCCCTCCTCTCCCATTTATTCGGGGCTTATGGAAAGCTTTGTATCCTAAGGGGCAGGCTAGCCCTAGTTCCACTATTTAATCACTCCGAGTCCATGTTTCTGTTAGAAACAAAGCGTCAAAATCATGACATTCCAACATAATAAAGACCTCTTGATGATGCTTAACTAAGGATCTAACATTAACTAGCCCACATTTTAGGCTGTCTGGAGATGAGCCTGTCAAGGGGATAGTTCCTTTACCCAGATTAACCGCCACAGGACCCATAACATCTCGCTTACCTATGTGTAAAAGTTGTTCCCTTGAGTAGCGAATTCTAATATTTCCGGGTAGATGGTGTACCTGACCGGCAGCGTGGCTGACGCTTTGCGCGGACGGTGCGCGGACGGGCGCAGACGGGCTTGCCTCTGGCGCGCGCTGCGCGCTTGCATTCCCCTGCCTTAAGTAGAGGGGGAGCGTTCTAAACAAGATCAGCTAGAACGCTGACCAAGATGGCGTGCGTTAGGTGACCCGCTCTGACAGGCGGAAGTATACCAGCTCACCCTGGTCGGCGAACGTGCAAAATGCGAAATGGGTGAGTAGAGCTAAGTTTTAGCAGCGTTAAAGTTTTAAAACGATATTCCTGGCAATCTAAACAGTGCTTACTGTCACGTTTCTAGGCAAGATTAAAATCACCATAGGAAGTTTAAAAAACCAATTTCTAACAACCAGTTACTAAACAATTGTGCTCGGTAGTGTTCCGTTTCAATTTTTAAAAAAAGGTGGACAATCACACACACATCAAGTAATCTCAATGGCTGCGCGCTTGCATTCCCCTGCCTTAAGTAGAGGGGGAGCGTTCTGAACAAGATCAGCTAGAACGCTGACCAAGATGGCGTGCGTTAGGTGACCCGCTCTGACAGGCGGAAGTACACCAGCTCACCCTGGCCAGCGAACGTGCAAAAAGTTAAAAAATAATATTTATAATTATATAATTAAATTACATATCCCAATTACTTAAAATAAACAATAACAAGATATCTAAAAAATATTAAATTATTTAAAACAAATATGTAGTATCTTCATATTATGTTTATAATGTTCCCTTTTACCTTGTTCCTAGCTGCTCAGCCAGTGTGAGTGTTCTGTGTGGAATGTTGGTGTGATGGACATGAGTAGAATGCTTGGGTGCCTGGTGTGAGTGTTGATAGTTGGAAGATGGGCTGAGCAGCTAGCAGGCTTCTCCTGGTGGGGCTGTTACCACAGATCTTATGGACTTAATAAATATCCTTCAAAGACACTACTTGGCTACGTCTACTATGTCACCTCTACGCATGGGACAATACCACTACATTTTGGCGACAACTGGACCTGGACTCAAGCTTTTTAAGGATTTAAATGCTGTCTACAAAAGAACAAGGTTAAACTACTGGAAACAAGAGTAACTACAGGAACAAAGAGTAACTACAGGAACCATGAATAACTTCAGAAACCAAGAGAACCAAGAGAGCAGAAAACAAAGTTAAAAGCGTCTTGTTTGTTACCCAAAGGTGCCTCTCCCCCAGAGACTTCGCCGTTGGAAGACAGGTTGCTAGATGGTTATATGCCTACGAAAGCGATCTCCCTAACATATAAAAAACTGATCAATAACACGTCCGATCCCCTTAGACTGCTCAGGGAACGATGGGAGAGGGATGGACTAGAGCTCGACGACGAAGAGTGGCAAGAAGCGGTCTCCTCCCCACGAGAGGTTGCGATTTCCTCTAGGTTGCATCTGGTACAGTTAAAGATTCTTCATAGAGTGTATGTGTCTGGGTCTCGGCTTGTCAGCATGGGAAGAGTGAATGAGGGGAGGTGCAGGAGGCAGTGTGGTCAGGAAGGTACATTCATGCACATAATATGGGAATGTGGGTATATTCAGAGTTACTGGAAGGAGATACACGAGTGCATGAAAGAGGTCCTTGGGGTAAGCCTCAGACCTGAAGCTAAACGATGTCTCTTAAATGTTTGGGAACCCACGGACTTAAACAGCAAAGACAAACTATGGGTCACACTGGGTCTGATGTTGTACTGAATGATTAAACCAGGGTGAAGTCCCAGTCATAGAATTCAAATTGACGATGTTGTGATACATCGAGGGACATTTTTAGATGTAAATAACGATATGTGTATATTTCCACAGATGAACCTATAAGCAACGGCTGTGCTTTAAGAGGGATTAAAGTATAAGAGATATACACCCTCTTGACTGAGTGGGAGCTGGTATGTGGGCCTGTGGCTCCCACTAGGTAAATATTACGATCTTTATAGGACAGGATTTGGGGCTTGTCTCAATCCGTGTTCTGATTTAGTCTATACCTGCGCTAAAGTAAGCTGCGAATGGGGGTGTTTTTTTAATTAATAATATTTGTTTGTTTGTCAGTCACTCGTGATTCAAAGTCAGATGTCCAGGGAGGTGATTGCTGACCTCGAATGCCCTGACGAATTTGCCGCAAAGAGATAAAGGCAATGAAACATGTTGGCCTTCCTTGAAGTGGTTTACAACATGCTGTGTTTTTAATGCTGAGCAAACTCACACTTCGGATTAAAAAGGGTATAACCATATACGTGAGTGTAGCTCAATTTTATTCGAGACACTTTGGGGCCGATCCCGATCTCGGCCGGTAGGGCTCCGAATCGGATTCGGCTTAACCGGATCCGATTCGGAGCCCTATTTCCCGACCGATCCGTACGCGCGTCCGGACGAGCGAGTACGATGCGAAATCGCCGACCGACTCGTTCGGGCGTCCCAACCGCTCCGACCGACTCGTTCCCGGGTCGAACCGCACCGACCGACTCGCTCGGACACGACTCGCACTGCGCAATGGAGACGTTCCCCAGCCGGGTAAGTACGATGTGCGCCGCGAGCAGTCCGACCGACACGCGCCGTCCGGCTCGAAAGAGCAGTCGGAGCCGTACTTCGGGGGTCCGTGTCAGACCCCCCTGTACGCGTAGCCGCGCGAGTCGCACACAGGGGGACCCATGGGTCCCCCTACCTGTGCGTGTACGGCGCGAGTCGCTCGCCGTGTACCCGCTGTAGGGGGCGCCCTTGTTCGCCTCGCACCCATTGAGGCAATGGGAGCCCGCGTACGCGTTGTACGACCGGCTCCCATTGACTTCAATGGGAGTCCGACCGACTCGAGTACGATAGCATACGGACGCATCGTACTCGTTCGGTCGGGCTGCACGGGTCCGATTCGGTCGGAATTCTCTCCGGGTCCGGCTCGGACGGGGAGATTTCCGGCCCGAATCGGAATCGGCCCCTTTGTCTCGTGTTTTCCACGGGGTCTCCATTTCTTTTCACTGTACTCTTTCTGACACCTTTTCTCACTGGACACGCAATTTCTTTTCTACATGAGAAAGTTACCGATGATGACAAAAACGTGGGCAAGCTGGTGAGAACCTGCCAGTAGCTCCTCTGGTGGTGCGCACGTGAGGTACTTTCTCATCTCTCCACACATTTTTTCTTTTGTGGTACACATACACTTAATTATAGAGGGTATGTTGTTTTACGAGTGATCTGACTTACATCCTTTTCTTAAAAAAATACTAGAGAAATGGGCACAGAGGACTGGGTTAGACTGTATAACCGAGCAGCAGAGGTTGGGTGGAGATAGATAGAATCCCCCTACACCAGTCTTACGTAGTGTATATGGTTATTGCCCTAGAACGCCAGATTCTTTGTGTTTGAATATTTGATGATTGGAGGGTGATCTGGCGTATATTTTCCCTCTTCAGCTCCTTGTTGAGAAAAAGAGGAATATAGCCCAGCACTGGGGTTCTGAAGTGCCACCTAAACTTGAAAAATGGAGGGCAGACATGGATTGGTGCATGATTAGAGAAAAGACAGTGTATATAGCTCGTGGGTGCCCTAAAAAGTGGTCCGCGATTTGGAACAAATAGAACGAATATCGGGGTGACATTTGTGTTCCACCTGCTATCCCCTCCCAAAAGGAACCTGTAACGCCTTGAGTCCTGAATTTGTCAGTACCGCCTGTGTGGCTCAATGTAAAGACGTAATTGTAATTGAACGCTGCTTTATTCCTCCTATCTGTACGCATAATGTTGATTCTCTCTGTCTAATAAAAAGAGTTTAAAAAAAAAAAAAAGCGTCTTGTTTGGAGCTACAGGCAAGCCAGCCCCACCAGTGTCCTTGTCAACGGACAGCCCCACCCTGGCCATGCTCCATTGGATTTTTTGTTTTTTTAAACCACTTTGATTCTAGTGAGCACGGTGCCTGTTACTCCTACTTCTACAACTCTATTAGGGTACCTTACATTCCTGGATGGATTCACTAAAGTAAAGGAAACCTTCGTTTGGTATGCTCAATTGCTGCACACTGTCTCAACGTACTTTCTCCACACTAGTGGTTTGTGGATTCTGGTCGTAGTGCTGACGACAGAAGCGGAACTTATGTGGTGAGGAGATTTTGGTTTACCTACCTGTATTGCTGTTAACTTTAAAAATAAAAAAACACTTCCCTGCTGGGAATATTTTCGCACGTTGTTGATTAAAATGAAGTCTGTCTCTTGTGTGGGCCGTCTTGTGCATGATCATTCCGCACCCAAACTACGTGTGATGTGTTGAACCGTGGGAAAAGAGCCAAGATTCCCAGTGCTGGTGTGAACTTTCGGGACTTAGACCATTTTTATGATTTTATTTGATTGTCCCTGGCAGTCCTTGACATTTGGCAGTTTAACCGCAGCGTAGCGGTTTGAAAAATGAGGCGCGTGTCTTCCACAGCGCGTTCGCTCTTACCTTTACGAGGATCTCCGAATGTTCCTTGTTGATGATACAGCTTTCATCATGTCTGCATTGCTGTGCGGTAATGTTTGGCACACGCAGGCGCCTGGAGCCACTCGGCGGACGTAACGCTTGCGTGACGCCATGTTGTTTTTAGTGACAACATTCAAGCAATCTTCTTCGGAGCCTGACGCGTGTATTGGGAACTTTGCGAGCATGAAGAGGACTCGTTACGACGTGGGATCCTTTCGTTATGCGGCTCTCCACGAGCAATGGGTAGTTTTAGTAAAGTCACCCACGTGAGGCATTTGCCAAGTTCTGCTGCCAGCTAGTAGTCTTCGACGGTTCGTCCTCTACAAGGTTTCCTGCTGCATTAGAGGGTCCACTTATGAACACTGGGGACAGTTGGCCCAACGCACAGAGGCCAGTGGACACTGCTTAGAGTTCCGGTGGTGAGTGGAGGTTTGTTTTTCGTACTTCCCTTCAGCTGCCATCTGGTTTCAGAGTCATTATTGGCGGTGTAGCTGCTCTCGAAGAAGTCCTCCACATACAACTTGTCTTCGGTTAAATGTTTGTCTGCTGATGTACCACGGTGTGTAGAACACAATCACGGTGACAGGCACACCATAGACTTTGACTGCCTGTGTAAATGGGGGTATTTACTTAATCTTTCAAAATACGATGTGGTGATTTTCACAAGACTGCTTAAGTGTAGCATGTTACGGTTTTCTTTTGCCTGTCTATTGTAACTTATAGTTGTTTCACGCAAGGAATGGGTTTTAGTCCCATATCCACACTGTAAGCCACTGTACCCTTACATGAGGGTTGGCTTAAGGGTTTTTGTTTCTCTTTCGCGCAAGGAATGGGCTTTAGTCCCATTTCCACTCTTTAGTCACATGACTTTAACAGGAGGGTTGGTCTAAGGGGTGTCTCTCCCTTTTTCTCTGTTTATGGGTGTCAGTCCCATTTTGCGCTAAGTTGTCATGTTCCTTTTGTGTGTGTAAGTCACCCTGTGCTTCACGTGGACGTATTGTGTGTGTAAGTCACCTTGTGCTGCACTTTGGTCATGTTGTGTAGTCTTCCTGCTGCACTTGTCCTTATGGGTGTTAGTCCCATACAGCGCAGGTTGTTTGTCATATTTTTAATGTGTTTTACCCTTACATGAGGGAGGTTTTATAGGTCATTCTACCCTGTCTAGAGGGATGACTTAATGGGTTTCAGTCCCATTTACACAGCTTACGTTATGGGTCTCAGTCCCATTTTCACATGTGTCCCTTACATGAGGGGTGGTGTGTTGGGTTATAGTCCCTTCCCCACAGTTACTATTGTCTGGTTCCTTACATGAGGAGTACTTTCTTGGGTGCAGTCCACCCATAGTGTTAAGGAGTTCTGGGGTGCGTTATTCCCTTTACTCTTTTCACATTTGTTCACATGTTCTTTCATGGTTGTCTCACTTTGTGTCTGTGAGCTGTATGTGCTCAACTCTACCTTTTCTTTCAATATTAAAGGAGGAGGATGGTGATAGTTCGTTTGTATCTTTTCATTCTTCTTTCCTCCTTTGTTTGGTCTGTGTTCCCTCTCCTGATGTGGTTTTACCATTCATCCCAGGGTTATGGATCATTGTCTTCATTTGTACTTTGCTGTGTATAGTAGTTTACATTTTAGTATAGTTTTATTAGTTTTCAATTTAAAAGGGAGAAGATAATGTAGTATCTTCATGTTATGTTTATAATGTTCCCTTTTACCTTGTTCCTAGCTGCTCAGCCAGTGTGAGTGTTCTGTGTGGAATGTTGGTTTGATGGACATGAGTGGAATGCTTGGGTGCCTGGTGTGAGTGTTGACAGTTGGAAGATGGGCTGAGCAGCTAGCAGGCTGCTCCTGGTGGGGATGTTACCACAGATCTTATGGACTTAATAAATATCCTTCAAACACACTACTTGGCTACATCTACTCTGTCACCTCTGCGCATGGGACAATACCACTACAAAATACTATTATAATACTAACACAAATAAATTAACAATACAACATTAAATAAATATCCAACGAACTGAAAATTAACTAAAATTAATGTATATCAACTATAAATAATTTAATTAAATTTATTTACAAATATATTTAAATAACAACAATAAATAACATAAATACAAACATTAAATAAACATTATATATATATTAAACTAATTAAAAGGTAACTGCTAAATAATTCAAAAACGGTATCTCGACCAATAAGTTGAAACTAAACAAACACAAACCAATAGAAAACGTTAACTAATTAAATAAACACTATAAAAACAAGGAATTAATTAACGCAATTTTACCTTATATCGGCCAAACA
Organism: Calotriton arnoldi; assembly: GCA_963921515.1. Lineage (NCBI taxonomy): Eukaryota > Metazoa > Chordata > Amphibia > Caudata > Salamandridae > Calotriton > Calotriton arnoldi. The sequence continues at coordinate 39,788 of CAWUFW010020271.1, read as the reverse complement.
AGGAGGATGAGCGTTACTTTGCGAGAGAGAGAACAGAGAAGAAAGAAGAACTACATAAACAACTATATCGAAATTTCTACAACACAGGTAAGGACAAAACTTTAAAACAAAATATAAATACTTCACCTTTTTTAATTTAATTGGGTAAAATCATTACATGTTTTTCTTTAAATATCACAAATTAAACTTCATTACAAATACACCTAGAAAATACAGGACAAAGATTTTCGTGCCCACAATATTTAACTCAACATCATTAAAAATATAACAAAGTGAATATAGAACTTAACCTACAAAGAAATTAAATTATTTTGATTTTTAAAACGTAATAAAAGATAGCTAACAAATACTTTTCTTTTTACAGCTGCCACAAAATTCTACTAAACATCAACATCAACAAAAAACACTTCATCAACGAAAAACAGTAAGTATATAATTTGTATTACAAAATGTTTTAAAATAAAGACTAATTAGCTCATGGATCAAGCTTATTACCGGTCACAAACAAGCCGATTCCCAAAATAGCCTCATTTACGACCGATAAAAGTACTTTAAAAATACATCAACTCAAAACGCAATAGCAAAATAGGTACTATCAAACTGCAAATAGTTTCCAATTCATTCCTATGGCCCTCTACACCCATAGGAATTAATAAAAAAATATTCTACCCCCTATTACATATTGTGTATAAATATCAATTTATTTAGCAATTCCTGCATCCATTAAAAATTGCAACTCTTAAATAGCAATTCCTTAAAAATCGCTATTAAAGATTCGCAATTCTTTAGCTTCATACATGTGTTCATAAATTATGAAAATAATCTAATAAACTACAAATATAACCTTTTCTTTTTTATTTCACAGCTTACACTTCACTACAACTGCACCAAAAACGGTGACAACAGACAACTTCGAAGAAAACTACAAAATCTACATTAAAGAAAAACATCAAACTAAGGGGGTCATTACGATGTTGTAACGTTCGCCACCGCCGAGCTGGCGGTGGCGACCGTTACGGCATCGTAACGAGTAATACCCCCGCCATATTATAATGGCGGGGGTATCGCGGCGGACGCAAAGTGCGTGCGCCGCTTTTCCGCCGGTCGGCAATCGTTACAATTGCCGGGTGGAGCTGGGGCTTAATATGGTGGCGGTGCCTAGCAGGCACCGCCATCCATATTAAGATGTATGGTGTTGAAAGCCTATCCATGGCGGCGATGCCGCCATGGAAAGGCTGGTGGGGAATCGCTTTGGGGGCCCGTTGCGGGCCCCCGTGGGTGTGGGGGGCTCCACTTGGGGGGTACCTATTGTACCCCCCTACATTGCCATGCACAAGGTGGTAGGCACCGCGCGGTGCCTGCCACGTTGTGCATGGCAATGCACAACATGGCACTTTGGCATTGCGGCGGGTGCTGCTTACAGCAGTATGCGGAATGCGACCGCCAGGGTAACTTGTTTTAATAAACAGATCTAGTTGATAGGCTTGGTCGTTGACTTGCCACCATAACCAACAAAACCCTGCTGTATAGAGGGCAAGCTTTCACACATGGCAACTGGCGAAGAATAAACACAATAATTATCTAATCATCTAGGGGAAGTAGTTTAATATCATCACAGGGGTATGTGTGTGGCCTTAATAGGCATTTACAGCTTTACTTGACAAAGAGCCAGCCATGCTACTGCTGGCTCACTCACAATTGATCACAAGTGCTTGGAGGGTAAGCACTCTTTCTGCGGAAGCACACAGATGTCGCCAAATCAAAGGCTGGACTCAGGTGAACTTGCATCTGGGCAGAACAACAGCCCATCTCTGTATTAATCCTGAAAGCTATTTTTTTGATCACATAAGGTGTGACCGCACCTGCGCTGTCAAGGCAGACCTAAAAACAAATGGACTGGATTGCAACCCAGAGTCATTACCAGAGGTGGACATTGATTCAAGCAATCCATCCCTCACGTTTTGCTCTTCTCTAGATACTGTCTGCATCCCAGTTTGGATTTGTGTTTTCAGGCCCAACTATCCACACCCGGAACCAATTGATAGTGCCTGTATTGAGGTAATCTCTAGGTATCAGGCCTCGTTTTATTCTGACTCAGTGTCAGCTATTGGCAGGGATTCGGTCACTCCAGCCCTCGTCTTTTCTCGGAAGACAAGAGCAGCAGAATGCAGCTGCTCAGGAATCGGGTTTTTGGAAGTGGAGGCTTATTTATATATTTGTTCACTCTACTGATTTTTTCTCACAAAAAGAGCATTAACATAACATAATTAATTAATTAATTAATTAACTCTTACTAACCTTTCAGTCCAGTGGCGTAACACACGCCACTGTTTCAGTCGCTGGAGTGTAGCGTCAACTCCTGCTCAGAAAGGAGGTAGAGGGACATGGATGACAGTTTCCGGAATATGTAGGGGCAGGCATGTCACTACTGCTTCCTGATGGGTCACAATAAAACTCGGAGAACAAGACCTGCACGTGATTTTCATCCCCGCAAGGAAAAAGAGATGGTTTGCTGCGCCTGGTGAAGCACGATGGGGAGTTTGAGGGGTTCAGTCCTGAGGGCTTCCGGCAGAATGTGAATTACTCTGTAGTGTGTCACTGCCTCTTTTATGTTTTTTAAATAACGTCGAGTGCCTTGCTGCGCAAACCATTGTTATATCATGAAATTCCAATATATTTCAATATAGTAAATCGGCTGTGCCTTAACTTGCGTTAGTACAGCTGTGTAAGGGTTTCGAAGCATTGGGAGAGCTGAGTGTGGGGTCGTCATTTTTATTTTATTTTTTGCAGTTTTTTGTTTCAGTTCTACATAGCGCGAACTCGACCCGAAGGTACCGGAGCGCTTTATATGGGCGTATAATAAAAAAACAGTTATGTTACACAATGATACATTCATTTTTTGGTAGGCACGGGGAGATTAAGTAATTGGCCCAGAATCACTGGATGCTGAGCCCACGCCCAGACTCGAATCTGGTTCCCCAGCTCCAAAGTCGGCATCTCTTTGGAACTGGAAGTGTGCACAAGTGCTACCTATAAGGACCTACAGACACAGCGGAAGACCTGTGTGAAGGTCTCAATATTTGAATAGCAAGGGATGCAATAAATCAGGCTTGGGGTGTATCGTGACCTGGTGCAGAGGGCACTAGGACCCTGCACACAGCCATGGGAGGGGTCAGCAACCGGACACGACTTCCGGTCAGGGAGTGGGGACGGGGCATTGTGGGGACACTAGGGGAAGGAAGAGGACGTGCCTGTGAGCACAAACGAATTGCATGCAATAAAGAGTAGTAGCAACCTACCGGTCTCTGCGTGTTCCTGGGAAGCAAGGGACATCTGGGACACGACAACTGGCGATGACAAGGTGGGATCTGCAATCACCACCAGACGCGTGTGCCTGCGACGTGTCAACGGAGCCAGGAGCCCACCCTGGTCCGCCGGCCACAAGAGGAGGAAACGCGACATCTGGAGCCCACCCCGATTGCAAGAAAGAACGGAGCCAGGAGTCCACCCTGGTCTGCATACAGGAAACTGCAGCGACATCGGGAGCCCACCGCATCGATTGCAAAAGGTGAGCAGGAAAGTGTCCGTGACCGCCCAGCAACGAGTGGTGCACCCGACCATGACTGCAGCTGCCCGCTGAGTGAGGAGATAGCCCCGAGCCACCCGCGTGGATTTCAAGTCGAAATCTCGCGAGAACTCGGCAGCCCTCTTTTAAGTCAGGCGAGGGAGCCAAAAAAAGGCTGAAGAAGGCCCGGCGGGCATTTTGAAGTCAGGCAAGCACATAGGAAAGCATAGGAAAAGTGGAAACAAAAGGAAATAAAGTACAGACAAGGAGGAAACTGACCAAAAATAAATAAAAGAAGAAAGGCATACAGAGTCAGGAGAAGCAAGTCTGCACCACGACAACAAGAGGAAGGCAATGACAACAACAGCGCAAATGCAATCTTCCATAGACCACTACCTTTTAGCTTGTCAGACCCACAGACGAAAGGCATTTGCTGGGAAAGATGGATAAGGCAATTCGAACGCTACATGCGTGCCACATGCAAGGACTACACAGACCAGCAAAGCATAGACTTGTTCCTAAACTTTGTCGGTGATGAGGTTGAGGACCTACTGATAACATTTCCCCCAGAACAGACCTCAACGTACAAGGGACTGATGAAGTGCCTCACGGACAAATTCGACCCTCAAAGAAATGTAGATTTTGAGAGATACACATTCAACACCACGTGCCAACTGGCAGAGGAGTTTGACGACTTCGTGACCAGACTACGCAAACTGGTTACATATTGCGAATTCGACAAATTTGACAATGAGCAGGCCATACGACTACGCATCATCGAAGGCTGTCAGTGGAGTTCCGCGCCCAAATACTGAAAGAACCGTACACATTAGAAAAAATACTAACAATGGTCCGAACGTAGGCCACAGCAACAGCACATGCCAGGCAAATGGAAAATGGGAGGGCAAGAACAGTGGAACAAGCCAACCGCGTAGCTGGAAACGTCAGAAAACGAGACAAAACACCGCCGCCCCGGAAGCAGAAACAAGAAAGGACATGCTATCGCTGTGGACTTGAATTCCCATATGCTGGCGCCTGCCCAGCGATGGGTCACAGATGCCGGAAATGCAACAGGGAGAACCACTTCGCGAGCGCCTGCATGAGTGGACAATTCAAAATGAGCGAGGGAGACCAGCAAGACCACGGACAGCGACAAGCAGATACGCACTGCACATGGACACACAGAACCGCAGTCCCTCAGCTGAATCGGATGGAGTAAACATGCCAGTGGCAGCAAAACGGCTGTATCTGATGTCAGATGTACCAACGGAAGGTCGCACACCAGAACACATCCATCTAGTAGACAAACAACAGATAACGAAAACAGCGACGGTGAACATTGAGGTAGGGAATCACAGCACAAGCTTTGTACTGGACAGTGGAGCTACATGCAACATCATGTGCATGTCAGAATATGAAAAGATGAGACAGAAACCGCCGCTGTCACCGTCCACTGTTGATGTGTTCTCCAGGGGCTCAAGAAAACCAGTGGTGAACAAGGAGAAATTCATAGAGACACTGACATACAAAGAAAGGTCGGTAAAGGAGGAAGTACATGTGCTACGAGGAGACATTACAGCACCGTGTCTACTAAGCAATGTCACCGCACAGGTGATGGGTCTCTTAGCAATGACGTATCACATGTCAGAACGACAGAATATATTCTGAGGGAACACCCGGCCATACTACAAGGACTGGGCAAACTAAGAGACAAGCAAATAACACTGCACATCAACGAAGCAGTCAAGCCTGTCGCTCAGCATCACCGAAGAGTGCTTATACATCTGCAACCATAGGTGGAAGAAGAAATACAAAGATTACTGGCGCAAGACATCATAGAGCCAGCTGATGGACCGACCCCATGGGTATCTCCGATAGTCGCAGCACCAAAGAAGAACACATCAAAGATTCACATCTGCGTTGACATGAGAATACTAAACACGGCAATTGAGAGGGAAAGACACCCAGGGCCTCACCTAAATGACATGATCAGCTGTCTTACTGGCGCATGCAGATTTTCAAAGTTAGACCTGTGCAAAGGATACCATCAACTGGAGCTTGATCCACAATCGCGATACATCACAACATACTCCACTCACATGGGTCTTTTTTGCTACAAGCAATAAATCAGGCTTAGGGTGTATCGTGACATGGTGCAGAGGGCACTAGGACCCTGCACACCTGCCATGGGAGAGGTCAGCAACCGGACACGACTTCCGGTCAGGGAGTGGGGACGGGGCATTGTGGGGACACTAGGGGAAGGAAGAGGACGTGCCTGTGAGCACGAACGAATTGCATGCAAAAAAGAATAGTAGCAACCTACCGGTCTCTGCGTGTTCTTGGGAAGCAAGGGACATCGGGGACACGAAAGGGTGCATGGAGTATTTTTGGTCAATACTAAACTAGCTGATTTACTGCACTAGAGGATGCGCTGAATTTTGTGGTCATAGAACAGAAAAATGATGGGCAGGAATGAAGTAGGTCAGACATCAGGTGCATCATCAGAGTTGTGTGTGGGTCCAATGTCTGGTACAGCAATGATTCTACAGGTTGGTGTTTTGGCCCAGTTGGCAGTTGTATTTCACTGGGTCAGAGTTGCCATTGCCAATGATGCAGTAAGGACACTGTAAACTGCTGACTTATGTCCCCCAGCCATCCCCTCCCCCTGCCCCCAGCAACAAAGAGATCAACACATTTTAACAAACAGCTTAAAATTGCCTTTTTAGTAAGTGAATTAGAGTACCTAATCAGCAAAACACAATTTTACCTGGTACTCTGACAAACCTTGCACCAAGACTCCCCCTTTGCTGACTGCAACTAACATTATGTTCCGGCCTTGATAGGAGGGATTCATTCGGGAGTCAGGGGACAAGTGTATGGGGGATGTCTAGGGCATAGCAGAGCCGTGCAGTGGAAAGCAAAGAGGTACAGATAGTAGTAGGAAAATGCACAGATAGGAGGAGCGGTTTATGGAAGAAAAATGGGCCAAGGGAGTGTGGTTAGAAGGTAGAAGCCTGTAGGATAAAATAGTAATTTTAAACAAAAAATGACCACAGTCCATATTCTGGGCAAAATTGGTAGTGGGGGTCAGCCCCACCAAATATTTTAACCAGGGCTTTAAGTTGAATGGATCTTGCTGATGCTCAGCACCGGCAGTTTTTAAAAGCAGGTGCTGAGACGGGTCCCTATCAGGCTCTTCATTTTTGACCGCACCCTCAGGATGAAAAAAAACCTCAACTCTGCAGCAGTGCCACCCTTCACTGCCTTTGATGTAACTTCGGAGAGACTCGTTGTAGGTCTTTCGAAGTCTCATCATTTCAGAACTGAAGCATTTTCAGTCTGCTAGACTAGGAAGCCATGGTTGTTACTTATTTATGTTATGCAGCCATTGACAAAGTCAATAGTACTGGCTTGTTGTAGGTGTAATGTTACTTGTATTATATATCTGGATGCAATGACAGAAGCAGCAAATTATCTCTCAGACGGCACACTATGCTAAGCACAGATTTTTAGCTTACTGTTTAAGCCACACCCTAATTACATCGGCCACGCCCCTTTGAGAGACCCCCCTCCCCAGTTTTTTTTATCACACTTAAAGTCCTGATTTTTACCTCGGGCGCCACAGAAGGATATGACAGCCATGCACTAGAATCTGTTGCGGATGACACTGTGCTCTTTCAAAGAGCTTGTCTGTCAGAGCATCAGCTTTTATTCTGCACAATTGTATTTTTTTCAAGTATAGCATTCGATCCGTTAAAAAATATCGGCTGTAATGTAAACTTTATCTTTGACATTTTATTTTCCCACATATCCATTTTGAATGCAACTTTACTATACATAGCTTTGCATACATTACTTCATTTAGGGCCAGATGTTGTATGCTTTTTTGAGTTCGCAAATGGGCCGATTCGCACAGCCAGCCCACTTGGGACCGCAAAAAAATTATATTTTGGTATGTATGAAACCCAAACTGCGATTCGGTAGTAAGTTGCCGATTTGCAATTTGGGTTTGCGATCAAATACCGATTCGGCATCCCTTCTAAATACCAAATCGGAATGGTATGTATTAATATTTTGCAACCGAATTCCAGTCGTAAAAAATTAATACTTTACCGACTACAAGCATGTAGTGATAACCCATTCGCAAATAGGAAGGGGTCCCCTTTGTGAATGTAGAAAAAAAGTCCACGGGACCACTGTGGCTTCATAAATAAACAAAAAAAAAGAAGCTTTTTCTTTTTAAACGCAGTCCTGTTTTCTTTAAGGGACACGGGCTGCATTAAAAAAAAAAAGATTGCTTTATTAAAAAAGCAACGACCGACATAGTGGTCTGCTGACCCAACCAGGTCACCACACCTGTGATGACAGAGATTACTAGCTGGTTGCTAATTGCGACCTAATTAATATTCATGAGGTAGGTCGATCTCCAACCCACTAGGAATAGCTCATTTAAAATCAAAACTTTCATACATTTAGAATAGCGATCGCCAAATAGCAACTCGAAAAAATTGCTATTCTAAAGGTAGGTACATCTGGACCTTAGGTGCTCATTATGATGGCGGGCGGACATCAGTCCGCCCGCCATCATAACGGTGATGGGACCGCCCGCCAGACGTGCGGCGGTCCCACCAGCCCAATTAGGATGCGCCCGACAGTATGGCAGGCGCATCCTGGCCTTTTAACATTGCGGGCGGTGCTGCTGGCTGCAGCACCGTTCGCAATGCCAAAATGCCACGATGTGCATTCCCATGCACAACGTGGCAGGCACCACGCGGTGCCTGCCACCTTGTGCATGGAAAAGCAGGGGGGTACCCATGGGGGTACCATGGGTACCCCCCCACACACACACAGAGGGGGCCCGCAACAGGCCCCCAAAGCCAGTCTCCGCCTGTCTCTTTGCGGCGGGATATCCGCCGCAAAATGACAGGCGGTAGGGCACGTCATAATCATTACGGCGTTGCCTGCACGGCACCGCCGCAATGTTGCCCTGGTTCCGGGTTCCGCAAGGCTGGCGGAAAAGGACCGCCTTGCGGGACCATGGCGGACGGACTTTCCATCCGCCGCTGTACCTTCATGATTCCCACCACCATCCTAATTTGGCGGTGGGTATTTTCATTGTGATGGCGTGAGGACCGCCACCGCCGGCCCAGCGGTGGCGGTCCTTCCACCATCATAATGAGCCCCTTAGTTCTTTAAAAAAAATCATACATGAGCTGGATTTTTTATTAGTTTGTGAAGGTTATAGTGTTCTTCTTGTGCGTGGAAGCTTTTCCCTCCTGCCTGCCCCTGAGATTCTGTACATGGAATATTTCAGTAACTGCAAGTGGTGCCGAATGTCCGGGTAGAGCTAATGAACTGCAATCGCTCCCTCTCCATCCCTTCAGCTGCAAGGCTCTTCGCTCTTCCTACCGATTTGTTTTCCAATTTGAAAGGTATAATTTTCGTTCCATTTTCTGAAAAGTCTTCTTGGTTCGTAAGGAAAAAACACAATATATTGCTGCCACTGACCAGCTCGGTTTATCCCTGAAATGTTTAACAACCCAGCAGGCAGAATCGATGCTCGCGAGGGATCCGCAGCTGCAATTTGGCTGCCTTTATTGTAATGCGTGATATTTACAGACTGACTGTGGACTGAAAATGGGATCTTTATCTTCGTTAACACAAAACCATGTATCTAACAAGCTTTGTGGCCCCCACCTCAGCCCACCCACGATCAGGATTATCTTGGATTTTAGCACATAAAAGCTGTTAAACCGTAGAACTGCACACCTGTACTTTCCTTTTTTTGTTCCTTTTAGCCTAAAGAACAAAGGGCCACATGCATCAACCTTTTTTACGGTCGTAAAAGGGCCGATTCGCAGAATCGGCCCGTTTGCGAATGGAAAAAGGCCTTTTCTGATGCATGAACCAATTTCCATTCGCAAATTAGGTAATCGTAATTTTTTGCGATTACCTAAATTGCGAATGCATTTAAGGAATCGCAATTTGCGATTCCCTAAAGGTGATGCATCAAGCCTTTCCTAAATGCAAACTGTGCATTTAGGAAACGCTAATTACCATCAACTTCAAATTGATGGTAATATGCGCATTCTTTGAAAAATGCACAAAAGTGCATTTTTCAAAGTGACATGTGGCGCACACACATGCCCTTTGGCCCCCTGGCACCCTTAGAATTGCATTCGCAATTTTCGATTACCAATTTGGTAATCGCAATTTGCGACTGCAGTCCCATAAAATTCCTATGGGCCTGTAGGCCCATAGAAATGAATGGAGTCACATTATCTAATAGCGATTCGCAATTACCGAATCGCTATTAGCTAATGTATAAGAATCGCAAAATGTATTGCAATTCCTACATGCATAAGGATTTGCAATTTCCAAATAGCAATTCCTTAAAAATCGCTATTTGGTAATCGCAAATCCTACTTTTGATGCATGTGGCAGAAAGCGAACGTTTCTTAACCATTATCACTAATCTAGTTAAGATAAAGAGATTCTGTGTCAGTGAAAAAACTGTGTTTATGTGATTATGTATCTGATTTTACGGTAGGCAGTATAGGAAATCGTTGGACAAACGATGCTGTACTCGTCTGTGGCAGTAAATGGCCTTATTTATTTATTTATTTAAGCAATTTGTAGAGCGCACAAATACCCTTGGGTGTCTCGGCGCTGTGGACTGTGTAGAGGATGGGTCCAAAGGTGGGGTGCCTAGTGATTGAAAAGCCACGTCTTTATGAGCTTCCTAAAGGCAAATAAAGTTGGGCAGGATTTGATATGCAGAGGAAGGGTGTTCCATAATTTGGCGGTGGCGACAGTGAATCTTCTATCACCCCAAGAGACTCTTTTCGTTCGAGGAATCGTGAGTAGGTTGGCCGTTGATGAGCGCAAGGTTCTATTGGGAATATACCCACACAAGGCCTTCTTCAGGAAGTCTGGTCCAGTTTTATGGATGGCCTTGAAGGCAATGCAAAGAGCTTTAAATTTGATTCGGCTTGTTATTGGTAGCCAATGCAGTTTTCGAATTGTTGCTGCAATTGGTCGGTATTTGGGGATGCTTGTTATGATTCTAGCAGCCGGGTTCTGTACCATCTGCAGTCGGTTGGTGGTCTTTTTCGGGGCGTTAAGAAAAAGGCCATTACAGTAATCGATTTTGGACATTACTAGAGTGCTGATAAGGGTTCTTCCGGCGTTGGGTGGAAGAAAGGGTAAGAGTTTTTTTATCATCCTTAGTGTGTAAAAGGATGACGAGACGATTGCATTGGCATGAGATATGAAAGTTAGTTTGTCGTCAAACATGATACCTAGATTTCTAACTTTCGATACCGGCGGAGGTGGTAGACCCAACTCGGTGGGCCACCAAATGGAAGACCAAACCGGATAGAGTTTGCCAAAAATTAAGACCTCCGCTTTGTCGGAGTTCAACTTTAGGCAGTTGTTGGCCATCCAGGTACTGATGGCAAGCATTCCACTTTGGAATCTAGCCGCCACCGCTCCTCCATCATTGTGGATTGCTAGCACCAATTGTGTGTCGTCGGCGTATGAAGTAAGACCCATCCCATGGGTTTTGATAACCCTGGCCAGGTCCGACACGTAGATGTTAAAGAGTGTCGGACTCAAGGATGAACCCTGTGGCACACCACATGGAAGGGTAAAAGGAGAGAACTTATAGTCGCCGAGACTCACTAGTTGTGTGCGATTAGAAAGAAAGGAGGCTAGAAGATCTTTGGCTTTAAGTTTGATGCCAATGTTTGAGACACGACCGATCAGGGTGGCGTGATCGACCGTGTCAAAGGCTGCTGACAGGTCTAGCAGCACAAGCACAGCCATACCACCTTGGTCTAAGATTGTTCTAATTTCATCTGCTCCTTTAATGAGGGCAGTTTCTGTGCCCTGACCCATCCTGAAGCCGAATTGCGTTTCGTCCAGGAGGTTATTGTTTTCGATGTAGTGGGTCAATTGTGAATTCATTAATTTCTCAAATATTTTGGCTGGGAAAGGGAGGTTTGCAATAGGTCTGTAATTTTTTGTTTCTGAAGGATCTAGGTGCTGCTTCTTCAGTAGCGACTTGATGATAGCTCTTTTCCATGCCGCGGGGTATATACCTGTGTTAAACATGGCATTACAAATGTCTGTTAGGTTTGGGGCAAATGTGTCAGGAATCTGTTTTAAAATGGCAGGAGGGCAAGGGTCAGTGGGGGAACCTGACTTGATGGTTAGAATGAGGTCTTTGACCTGAATTGGTGAGACTTGAGTGAAAGTGGAGAAAGAGGGGGTGTTTTCCTCGTTATCAGGAATAGCCGTTGAATGGTCAGGTTTAGGTTGGGCCGCGAAGTTGACGTATATTGCGAGAAGTTGGCCTGGTATATGCTGTTCACTAGTTAAAGTGGACACCTTGCACCAGAACAATTCGACTCTTATGGTTGGTAGGTTTAAGACAACCTTTATAGAAAGCTATCCTAGTGGTAGCTGTGGAGAGCAGCCTTCAGGCTAAGTCTTGGAGGAATGTAAAGCAGCTTGTTTTACCACACAATCTCTTGAATCACCAAATGAGAAGACACCACACAGGTATATATATCAAATATATATGTATTTATTAATAAACAACTCTCTACTAATCTCTTTATGAGATTAGAAGTCAGGAACATATGTACAAATCAAATGTTATCAAAAATAAGTTAGCACAATCAAATATCACAATCTTAGTTTGGCTAGACCTAGGTCTAGGGCATCTAGAATCGAGGGACCCCCAAGAACCACCCCAGGTAGTTGTAGGAGACCCACAGGGGACGGACGCGGTGTCCTGGCACCGGTGCGAGTCTATGCGAACAGACGCGATTGAGATTTCAATGTTAAAGGTCCCTTGCGTGTTCGAGGCGAACACACCGATCGGTCCTTGTACGAGTCGAAGGACGCGGTTACAGATAGAGTTGCAAGGGGGATGGACGCGCTGTGTCTAACACAGACGCGAACCTTGTACGAGTCAGCGCAATTGAGAGTTCAATGTTACAGGCCCCTTGTGTGTTCGAGGTGAACCCACCGATCGGACTCAGTACGAGTCGAAGGACACGGTTACAGATAGAGCTACAAGGGAGATGGACGCGATGTGTCTAACACAGACGCGAACCCTGTACGAGTCAGCGCAATTGTCGCACTTAGAAAATAAGAGTAGCCACAAGCAAGGCACTTACAGGGTAAGTAGTTCTAGGGCCCACACCCACAGGAGCACCGTAATGCTAAAATTACCTCACCCAGGGGAGCCGGGTGCATAGGTGTCCTTTGGTGTCGGGTCGCGGTGTCGTTTTCACTGGGAGCCAATGAAGACTTGCTGCTTGCGGCGACAGAAGAAGTGTCCATTGGAATCCAAGCCTGGATTCAGAAGGAGGAAGACCTGAAAGCAGAGGGGACAGTGTTCAAGGGCACTTGGTAGTGACCCGGGGCAAGGAAGATGAATGCCCACCGTCGTCGACAGATTCAGGTCATTCACTGGTGTCTTGACTCTTCGACCACGAGGTCCAGGAGGCGTCGAGGACGGCCAGGAGCTGGATTCAGCGTATCCCACGGAGTCTGCAGCTGACTGCGGTGTCGGCGACCCGATTGGAGCCAACAAGCCTTGGTAGCAGCAAGTCTTGTGGTGGAAAGAAAAAGTCAATGGTGCAGACCATCAAGGTCTGAGGAACTTACCCAGCAAGGGTAGGTCAGGGCAGGCCTGGAGCAACCAGCGGAGCCCTTTGGTTTCTTTGGAAAGTCTTCTGGGGACCCACAAGCCGGCTGGCAAGGGATCGCGAAGACGCCTCAGGCGGATGCACTCAACAGGGGCCCACGGTCACTCGGGATGGTGTAGGCCTCTGATTTTGGGAGAGATCTCTGTTAGAGGCTAGGACCACACGTGGTCCAAAGCACAAGTTCGTAGAACGTCGTGAAGGGGTTGCACTCGACAATAGTGCACGGTACCCAGGGTCTGTGGTTCCTCGTTGCTTGTGGGGTCCACTTGCCTCAGCTTCACTGGGGACTCACGATGGCCTTGGAGAAGTCAGGAAATCCTCTTCCTGGGCTGCAGGGACTTTGGGCTCCGGCGGGAGCGGCGTAGTTTGCGACCGTCGTTGTCGTTTTTGGTGCTTGCCAAGCAGGGGAGTCACTCCTTGACTCCAAGGGAGATTCTTCAGTCTTCCAAAGGTAGTGGAACGTCGAAGGTCCGGGATTCTTCTTGTAGAGTGTCGTCCAGGGGTATCTAGTTTGCAATGCACAGGTTCCCCCTCTTATACTAAAAGAAAGGGAGGGACTAGCTCTATGACCCCACCTATGGGAGGGTCAGGGGAGTGGGTGGTTACACCCACTTCCCTTTGTCCAGTTTCGCGCCAGAGCAGGGGCAGGTAGCCCCTGAGCTGGTTTGAACTGGCATATGCACAGAGGAGCCTTCTGCTCCCCCAGTGCAGGACTTCAAAGCACTCTAAGAGTGCACCCACCCAGCCCCAATACACTAAACCCTGTCTGGGAGGTGGTCACACCCCTTGGGACAGGATATCTATTGTTGGGCTTCCTCCACTGCGAGTGTTGGTCATCAGCAGGAGGGCAGCCCAGTGTCTGTGACTGGTGGCATCCATTTTGTGATGCCAGGGCTCTTCAGGATTCTACCGCGTTTCCACAGTAGTTACATGTCTATCCCTCTAGAAGGGTGGGATCATACTCCCACACCAGTTACTGGTGTGGGGGTATGATTCCAAAGTGTTTGACACCAAACACGACATGTTTTGATGCAGCCATTCCATAGTTAGCATTTACCGCGAGGATATAATGCACTTAAGAGTATATGGTTTGACTGCATTCACAAACAGCCCCAGAGAATGGACTCTGAGGGCTGCAGAGGGGCCCTGCTCAGGCAGAGGCACCCCTCACATGGAAACTAAGCACCCTGCCCTCAGGATTGATAGGGCCTGCTTTAGGGGTGACTGATAAGTCTCAATGTGTGTGCAGGAGAGATATAGGGGACCTATATCTCAGTGAGGGGTGCTAGCACTTCCTCACCCAGGCTGCAGTAGCAGGCCTGTGGTGTCAGATTTAGTCTGCTTCCCAGGGGTGGCATAATACATGCTTCAGCCCCTGGTAGGCCTGTGAAGTACCTATGCCCTTGGTACCTAAGGTACCATATACTAGGGACTCATAAGGTACCACAGTATCCAATCAATAGTGCACCTAGAGTGCACTCCAAATCGTTTAGAGAGAACAGAGAGGCTGGGGCCCTGATTGGCAGGGTCCCAGCCAGACTATAGCCAGAAACCAGTGTAAACATCAGAAAAAAGTGGGGGCAACATAAGAGGCAGATCCTACTCTCCTACACAACCCCCCAAACGCAGGGACACTAAACTAACCTTGACCAGTTGAGTCTTCGTGTTCAAAGTGGAAATACCTTGAGAGTCCATCTGCATTGGCATGTTGGGTCCCAGGTCTATGTTCCACTGTATAGTCCATCCCCTGTAGGGAAATGGACCACCTCAAAAGTTTTGGGTTTTCTCCTTTCATTTGTTTAAGCCATAGGAGGGGCTTGTGGTCAGTCTGAACTATGAAGTGAGTGCCAAACAAGTATGGCCTCAGCTTCTTCAGGGCCCACACCACAGCAAAGGCCTCCTCTCTATAGCTGACCAACGTTTCTCTCTAGGGGTCAGCCTTCTGCTAATAAAAGCTACTGGCTGGTCTTGACCTTCATCATTCAGTTGAGACAGTACAGCTCCCACACCCAGCTCAGAAGCATCTGTTTGGACAATGAACTTGTTGGTGTAGTCTGGACTCTGTAAGATGGGGGCAGTGCACATGGCCTGCTTTAGGTCTTCAAATGCCTTCTGACAGCTAGCTGTCCACTGAACCTTTTTGGCATTTTCTTTGAGGTCAGATCATTCAAGGGGGTCACTATAGATCCATATCCCTTCACAAACCTCCTATAGTACCCAGTCAGGCCTAAGAAGGCTCTCACCTGTGTCTGGGTGGTTGGAGCAACCCATTCCATGATGGTTTGGATCTTGCTCTGTAAAGGCTGAACCTGGCCTCCACCCACAAGGTGGCCCAGGTACACAACCTGACTCTGCCCTATCTGGCACTTAGTGGCCTTGATAGTGAGGCCTGCTTTCTGCAGAGCCTCCAAAACATTCCTGAGGTGGACCAGGTGATCCTGCCAGGAGGAACTAAAGACAGCAATATCATCTAGATAAGCTGAGCAATAAGTTTCCATCCCTGCCAGAACTTTATTCACCAACCTCTGAAAAGTGGCAGGTGCATTTTTCAATCCAAAGGGCATCACCACAAAGTGGTAGTGCCCACCAGGGGTCGAAAATGCTGTTTTGGCTTTTGCATCATCAGCTAACCTGATCTGCCAGTAGCCGGCTGTTAGGTCAAACGTGCTTAGATACTTGGCTGAGGCCAAAGTATCAATCAGCTCATCTGCCCTTGGTATGGGATAGGCATCAGTCCTAGTGACTGCATTGAGGCCTCTGTAGTCTACACAAAACCTCATTTCTTTCTTACCACCCTGGGTATGAGGCTTGGGTACTAGGACTACTGGGCTAGCCCATGGGCTATCTGAAGGCTCAATCACACCTAACTCCAACATCTTCTGGACTTCAGTCCTGATACAATCCCTGACATGGTCAGGTTGCCTGTAGATTTTACTCTTGACAGGCAGACTGTCTCCAGTGTCCACCTCATGGGTGCACCAGGAAGTCTGACTGGGGGTCAGGCTAAACATATGTCTGTACTGTTGCAGAACTTGCCTGCACTCAGTTTGCTGATGGTCAGTGAGGCTGCTTGCCAAAGCAACACCATCTACTGACCCATCATCAGGGTTCTGCGAGAGCAGGTCAGGGAGAGGGTCACTCTCCTCCTCCTGTTCCTCATCAGTTGCCATGAGCAAGCCCATGTCAGCCCTGTCAACATATGGTTTCAATCTGTTGACATGGAGCACCCTCAGGGGGCTCCTGGGAGTTCCAAGATTCACCAGATAGGTGACCTCTCCCTTCTGTTCAACTATTGTATGGGGGCCACTCCACTTGTCTTGGAGGGCTGCTGGGGCCACAGGCTCCAACACCCACACTTTCTGTCCTGGCTGGTATACAGTCAGTACAGCCTTTGGTCATGCCAAGCTTTTTGTAATTCTTGGCTGGCCTCCAGGTTTTTGGTTGCCTTTTTCATGTACTCAGCCATCCGGGAGCGGAGACCAAGTACATAGTCCATCACATCTTGTTTGGGGGCTTGAGAGGTAACTCCCAGCCCTCTTTTACCAAACACAATGGACCTCTCACAGGATGCCCAAACAGAAGCTCAAATGGGCTGTAACCAACCCCCTTCTGTGGAACCTCTCTGTATGCAAACAACAGGCAGGGAAGAAGAAGGTCCCATTTCCGCCTAAGCTTCTCTGGGAGTCCTTTAATCATTCCCTTCAGGGTTTTGTTGAAGCGTTCAACTAAACCATTGCATTGTGGGTGATAGGGGGTGGTGAACTTATAAGTTACACCACACTCCTTCCACATTGCCTTCAAATATCCTGACATGAAGTTGGTACCTCTGTCAGAAATGACCTCCTTTGGGAAACCCACTCTGGAGAAGACTCCAATGAGGGCTCTTGCCACCACAGGGGCTGTGGTGGTCCTCAGGGAATTGCCTCTGGGTACCTGGTGGCATGATCCACTACCACCAGGATAAATCTGTGCCCAGATGCAGTTTGAGGGTCAAGGGGACCAACAATGTCAATCCCTACCCTTTCAAAGGGTACCCCCACCACAGGTAGTGGTATCAGGGGGCCTTTGTTGTGCCACCTGCCTTGCCACTGGCTTGGCATGTGACACAGGAGCGGCAAAACTCCTTGGTGTCCTCTGACATATGTGGCCAATGAAAATGTGGAACAAGCCTGTCCCAGGTCTTGTTTTGGCCCAAGTGACCTGCCAAAGTGATATCATGTGCTAGGGTCAAGAGGAACCCCCTAAACTTCTGAGGGATTACCATCCTCCTGGTGGCTCCAGGGGCTGGATCTCTACCCTCAGAATATAGGAGTCCCTCATCCCAATAAACTTTATGGGACCCACTAGCACTCCCAGCAGCCTCAGCAGCAGCCTGCTGTCTGAGGGGTTCAAGAGAGGGGCAGCACTGTTGCTCCTTACTCAGATCTTCCCTAGAAGGGCCCCCTGCCCCCAAGAACTCAACCTGATCAGGCTCAAGTTCCTCTGGGGCAGTTCCTTCTTCAGGATCTGCTCCTCCTCCCTGGGGAGGGGACTCAGTGGTCTGAGACAGAGGGGAAGGCACTGCCTTAACCCTACTGCTCCTCTTCTTGGGAAGCATCTGGTCCATAGTTTCAGGATCCAGAGCTGGTTCAGTGTCATGCATTTTGGCTTGTGACCTGGTCACAGCAAATACCTCTGCAGGGATGCCCAACATCTCAGCATGAGTCCATAACTCTACTTCAGACCAGGCTGAAGTCTCTAGATCATTGCCCAATAGACATTCTACAGGGAGGTCTGCACTGACTACAACCTTCTTGAGGCCAGTTACCCCTCCCCAGGAGAAATTCACAACTGCCAGACTATGGTTGGTCTTGGCATTGCTTGCATTGGTCACCTGGTACATTTCACCCAGGATGATACTGTCCAGGGTCCACAAGATCCTCTGCCACCATGGTGACACTAGCACCTGTGTCCCTAAATGCCAAAGCCTGTTTGCCATTTATTACAGGCTGCTGTTTGTATTTGCCCAGATTACTGGGGCTCACTAGGAAGGACATTTCAATGTCTCCATCACAAATCAGCATTGCCTGAGTGGGTTCTCTGACTAGGCCAGAGCCCACTTCAGAACCCAGGGTCAACCCTACTACACCCTTTTTCTGAGTACCACCTCCACCAGTAGCTGAACTAGGGGGAACAGTTGCCTTAGGGGCAGGAGTGGTGGTGGTCTGGTCTTTGGACTTGTTACAATCAGAAGTCCAGTGCCCTTTCTGTTTACAGAATTTGCACCAGGGCTTCTTTTGGCCTTTTCCCTTGTTGGATTGTGACTCCCCACCAGATGCAGATTTTTGGGGCCCTTGTGAAGACTTCTGGTCTGTTGACTTATCCCCACTTTTCTCAGAGCCCTTCTGATCCTGCTTCTTTGTGTCACCCCCTTGGTTCTGGGTTTTCTGCCTCACCCTGGTTCTGACCCACTTGTCTGCCTTCTTTCCCAATTCTTGGGGAGAGGTCAGATCTGAGTCTACCAGGTATTGATGCAACAACTGGTTCTGGCAATTATTAAGGATCTGTTCTCTCATCATTAGATTATACAATCCCTTGAAATCAGTAACCCTACTGCCAACCAGCCAACCCTCCAGAGCCTTGGTTGCACAATCTACAAAGTCAGTCCAGTCCTGAGTCTGTGCCTTCTGGGTGTCTCTGAACTTCAACCTGTACTGCTCAGTGGTTAAGCCAAACCCATCTATCAGTGCACTCTTCAGGACTTCATAGTCATCAGCATCCTCTTCTCTAACAGTGAGGAGCTTGTCTCTACCTTTATCTGAAAAGGAGAGCCACAAGATTGCTGCCCACTGCTTTTGGGGGACCTGTTGTACTCTACAGGCCCTTTCCATAGCAGTTATCCACTTGTGGATATCATCCCCACTCTGGTAGGGAGGAACAACCTTGCTCAGGTTCCTATGGTCTGGAGTATTTTCTCTACCTCTAGGGACACTGTTGCTGCCACCAGGGGGTTCTAACCCCTCTCTTCTAGAAGCTTTCTGGAACTCAAAGGCTTCTTTGTCTAATGCCAACTGCTTGGTTTTGAGGGCAAACCTTGCTTCCTCATACTGCAGCAGTTTGTACATCCTTTCAGAGGAGGTCTCTCTTCTTGGGAAGAAGGAGTTCCTCTGGTAGACAGTTTCCCTGCCAGAGTGAAAGGAGTGCTCAGATTCCCTGGAAAGGGACCTGTGCCTGTCTTCCACTATGTCAGTTCTCTTAGGGAGAATTCCTCTGTCTGGTTCAGACCCCTTTGGGCCTGGCCCTACAATCACAGAGTCCTGGTCATCCTGATGTTCATCATCTGACCCAGACACTATAACTGACCCACCCACTGATCCAGACCCCTTAGCTCCTAGAGCTAATCTAAGGTCATCTGCTGTTAGCAGATCTATCAAGTGTAGTGTGGAGGGACTCTGTCCTATCTTCAGGTGCCTCTCAGCACACATGGCTTTCAAGTCAACGAAAGTCATGTCCTTATACTGAAGCTGGGTGGATCCACTGGGTCCATCCCTTGAGGACATTCTAGTGTTGTGCAGTGTTGTACTACCTACACTAGTTTGTGGCCTACTGATACTAGCTTGAGCTGTAGACAGGGTGTGCTATCCCTTTTCACACAGCTCTAAGTTCAGTAGAACTTATTGATACTAAGCTTGACTTTATATGTACCTTGAGTACCTATAGTGGTTTTCAGTTAGTAATTCAAATAGAGATTTTCTGGTAAAACAATAGCAAGCTGGAATCCCACACGCTGCCACCTATGTGAGAAGTTGGCCTGGTATATGCTGTTCACTAGTTACAGTGGACACCTTGCACCAGAACAATTCGACTCTTATGGTTGGTAGGTTTAAGACAACCTTTATAGAAAGCTATCCTAGTGGTAGCTGTGGAGAGCAGCCTTCAGGCTAAGTCTTGGAGGAATGTAAAGCAGCTTGTTTTACCACACAATCTCTTGAATCACCAAATGAGAAGACACCACACAGGTATATATATCAAATATATATGTATTTATTAATAAACAACTCTCTACTAATCTCTTTATGAGATCAGAAGTCAGGAACATATGAACAAATCAAATGTTATCAAAAATAAGTTAGCACAATCAAATATCACAATCTTAGTTTGGCTAGACCTAGGTCTAGGGCATCTAGAATCGAGGGACCCCCAAGAACCACCCCAGGTAGTTGTAGGAGACCCACAGGGGACGGACGCGGTGTCCTGGCACCGGTGCGAGTCCTGTGCGAGTCTATGCGAACAGACGCGATTGAGATTTCAATGTTAAAGGTCCCTTGCGTGTTCGAGGCGAACACACCGATCGGTCCTTGTACGAGTCGAAGGACGCGGTTACAGATAGAGTTGCAAGGGGGATGGACGCGCTGTGTCTAACACAGACGCGAACCTTGTACGAGTCAGCGCAATTGAGAGTTCAATGTTACAGGCCCCTTGTGTGTTCGAGGTGAACCCACCGATCGGACTCAGTACGAGTCGAAGGACACGGTTACAAATAGAGCTACAAGGGAGATGGACGCGATGTGTCTAACACAGACGCGAACCCTGTACGAGTCAGCGCAATTGTCGCACTTAGAAAATAAGAGTTTTAGGGCACTTCTAGGGTAGCCACAAGCAAGGCACTTACAGGGTAAGTAGTTCTAGGGCCCACACCCACAGGAGCACCGTAATGCTAAAGTTACCTCACCCAGGGGAGCCGGGTGCATAGGTGTCCTTTGGTGTCGGGTCGCGGCGTCGTTTTCACTGGGAGCCAATGAAGACTTGCTGCTTGCGGCGACAGAAGAAGTGTCCGTTGGAATCCAAGCCTGGATTCAGAAGGAGGAAGACCTGAAAGCAGAGGGGACAGTGTTCAAGGGCACTTGGTAGTGACCCGGGGCAAGGAAGATGAATGTCCACCGTCGTCGACAGATTCAGGTCATTCACTGGTGTCTTGACTCTTCGACCACGAGGTCCAGGAGGTGTCGAGGACGGCCAGGACCTGGATTCAGTGTGTCTTATGGAGTCTGCAGCTGACTGCGGTGTCGGCGACCCGATTGGAGCCAACAAGCTTTGGTAGCAGCAAGTCTCGTGGTGGAAAGAAAAAGTCAATGGTGCAGACCAGCAAGGTCTGAGGAACTTACCCAGTGAAGGTAGGTCAGGGCAGGCCTGGATCAACCAGGGGAGCCCTTTGGTTTCTTTGGAAAGTCTTTTGGGGACCCACAACCCAGCTGGCAAGGGATTGCGAAGACGCCTCGGGCGGATGCACTCAACAGGGGCCCGCGGTCACTTGGAACGGTGTAGGCCTCTGATTTTGGGAGAGATCTCTGTTAGAGGCTGGGAACACACGTGGTCCAAAGCACAAGTTCGTAGAACGTCGTGAAGGGGTTGCACTTGACAATAGTGCACGGTACCCAGGGTCTGCGGTTCCTCGTTGCTCGTGGAGTCCACTTGCCTCAGCTTCACTGGGGACTCACGATGGCCTTGGAAAAGTCAGGAAATCCTCTTCCTGGGCTGCAGGGACTTCGGGCTCCGGCGGGAGCGGCATAGTTTGCGACCATTGTTGTCGTTTTTGGTGCCTGCCAAGCAGGGGAGTCACTCCTTGACTCCAAGGGAGATTCTTCAGTCTTCCAAAGGTAGTGGAACGTCGAAGGTCCAGGATTCTTCTTGTAGAGCGTCGTCCAGGGGTATCTAGTTTGCAATGCACAGGTTCCCCCTCTTATACTAAAAGAAAGGGAGGGACTAGCTCTATGACCCCCACCTATGGGAGGGTCAGGGGAGTGGGTGGTTACACCCACTTCCCTTTGTCCAGTTTCGCGCCAGAGCAGGGGCAGGTAGCCCCTGAGCTGGTTTGAACTGGCATATGCACAGAGGAGCCTTCTGCTCCCCCAGTGCAGGACTTCAAAGCACTCTAAGAGTGCACCCACCCAGCCCCAATACACTAAACCCTGTCTGGGAGGTGGTCACACCCCCTTGGGACAGGATATCTATTGTTGGGCTTCCTCCACTGCGAGTGTTGGTCATCAGCAGGAGGGCAGCCCAGTGTCTGTGACTGGTGGCATCCATTTTGTGATGCCAGGGCTCTTCAGGATTCTACCGCGTTTCCACAGTAGTTACATGTCTATCCCTCTAGAAGGGTGGGATCATACTCCCACACCAGTTACTGGTGTGGGGGTATGATTCCAAAGTGTTTGACACCAAACACGACATGTTTTGATGCAGCCATTCCATAGTTAGCATTTACCGCGAGGATATAATGCACTTAAGAGTATATGGTTTGACTGCATTCACAAACAGCCCCAGAGAATGGACTCTGAGGGCTGCAGAGGGGCCCTGCTCAGGCAGAGGCACCCCCTCACATGGAAACTAAGCACCCTGCCCTCAGGATTGATAGGGCCTGCTTTAGGGGTGACTGATAAGTCTCAATGTGTGTGCAGGAGAGATATAGGGGACCTATATCTCAGTGAGGGGTGCTAGCACTTCCTCACCCAGGCTGCAGTAGCAGGCCTGTGGTGTCAGATTTAGTCTGCTTCCCAGGGGTGGCATAATACATGCTTCAGCCCCTGGTAGGCCTGTGAAGTACCTATGCCCTTGGTACCTAAGGTACCATATACTAGGGACTCATAAGGTACCACAGTATCCAATCACTAGTGCACCTAGAGTGCACTCCAAATCGTTTAGAGAGAACAGAGAGGCTGGGGCCCTGATTGGCAGGGTCCCAGCCAGAATATAGCCCGAAACCAGTGTAAACATCAGAAAAAAAGTGGGGGCAACATAAGAGGCAGATCCTACTCTCCTACATATATGTTACCAACTTTTTCTAGGAAAGAGTTTGCCAGGGCATTGCAAAGGTCTTGGGTGGGGGCTATTGGAAGATTTATTGCGGAGCCTGACAATTTAAAGACTACTAGAAAAAGCTGCTTGGTGGAGTTTTGGGCCGACTCTATCTGATTGAGATAGTATTTGCTTTTCTCCAGTATAATAAGGTGTTTATATTTGGAGATTGCTTCCTTATAATGAAGTTTGTCGGTGACGTTGTAGTCTCTGCGCCAATGTCTCTCGAGGTTCCTGCAACGTTGTTTTTCAAGCCGGAGAGCCTCCGAGAACCAGGGGGCAGAAGGAGTGGATCTATTTTTGGAGACATTTTTCGATGGTACTAGGAGGTTGAAGGCATTATTAAGCCACTCAGAGTAATTAGATGAGGCAAGTGAAGGATCTGGTGTGGGCTCGTAGTTGGTGGATGACAGATGTGTTTTGAGGAGTTGCTGATCTAGGCAACTCCAGGCTTTGAATTGAGTAGGTGGGGTGGAGATGGTGTGTGAAGGGCGAGTTATTTTTGCCTGAATATTAAACAAGACTGCCCAGTGGTCAGTCCATGTTAGGGGCATAGTTTTTGTTAGTGATATTTGGCTGTTGCTAGTGAAGAGCCCGTCGAGCGTATGACCGGCTGAATGAGTGGGGCCGGTCACCAGCTGACGTAGGTCCGCTGCCTCCAATTCTGTAATGAGGGTTAAGGTGTCATTATCGTCAAGGGTTTCTAGGTGAAAATTGAAATCACCCAAAAAGGTAAAGTCTGATTCTCCTGCTAGAGGTTCCAGTAAGCTACCTAAAGCAGAGAGAAACTCCGCTCGAGGGCCTGGAGGACGATAAAGAAGGGTTCCTTTGAAAGTTTGTGAGTGATTGAGCGGTATAGAGAAAGTTACGGCTTCACAGGTCATGGTAGAGATTGTTTCTGTCCTGACTAGGTATTTGTCTCGATATATAATTGCTAATCCTCCTCCTTTTTTAATGGTTCTGTCCTGTCTGAATATGCAATACCCTTCCGGGGTTGCGGTGCAGAAGTCGGGACCAGAAGATGGGTCTCCCCAGGTTTCTGTTATGAATAATATGTCCAAATTTTGGTCTGTTATGAAGTCCGCTAGTTCATATTTATGTTTGGGCAGTGAGCGGGAATTTATGAGTGCTAAATACACAAAGGGCGTGATTTGTGCGCAGAGACTGGGCCGCAGGAGCTGCTGCTTTGATGTTAGTATTCAGCTTAAATGAGCAGTTGGAACAGCTGAAAGGAGAATTGTTGGATAATGAACATGTGTGAAGGCAAGGGCATGTATGTGTATTAGTGGCAAAGCGGATGTTTTGATCCCTAGAATAGCTGATATCCCAGAAGTCTCTGAAAACTCTGCATTTGGGTTAACACATGGAGAGGTGGTAACACCACCAAAAATGTTGGTGAACCAACCACCTGATCTAGAAGGTCCAATCCACCACCAGGTCTCGTGGCGGTACCTTTAGTGTAAATATGTACATTAATCAGACATTTGTATTTGTATGTCTCCTTTCTCACCTATCATTTCAACATACCACAACACCCACCCAAACTGCATATTTGTCCTTCATATATTAAAAAAAAAAACAAAGAAAAATAAAAGACAATATTTGGCTATCCATACGGATATACAAGAGATTGAGTCTTGTATTAACTATGGAGCTACTTGTTAAGCGAAGCTGCTATGTACGTGTGTAGTACTCTTGGATGGTATGTCATGTCATGTTATGTTATGTTACTGCAAATTTATAAAGCGCACATAAACCAAAATGGTTTCATGGCGCTAGTAGCACGGGTGCATAGGCGACTTGAATCCTAACCGTACGCCTGTCTAAACAACCAGGTTTTTAACACAGTCCTAAATCTTGTGTAGGAAGTTGTGGCTTCGATGTTGGGTTGAAAGGGAGTTCCATACATCAGGAGCGAGCACAGTAGACCTGGCACCACTCAGTCTCTTATTGTTAAATTTGGGGACCTCTAAAAGATCTAAGATTGTGCTTAGGAATATAATTCCGAATTCAGGAGGTCACAAAAATTTAGTTTTTACCATGCCGAGATTTAAAAATAGTACATTCAGTTTTAAAAAGATTTCTCTGAACGACTGGGAGCCAGTGTAAATTTGCCAGCAGAGGTTTTGTGTGGCAGAATCTAGGCTGATGCCAGACCAATCTAGCTGCTTGGTTTTGGACCAGCGATAGCCTCTGACTCAAGCCTTTAGGAAGGCCCAGGTAGAGAGAGTTAGCATGGTTAGTTCGAGACATAACAAGAGTGTAGGAAGGTGGAATCTGACTATATGGTTGCCCCCACTTTTTTTATGGTGTTTTGCTGGTTTATGACTTAGTTGGACTGGGACCCTGCTATTCAGGGCCCCAGTCTATCTGCTCTCTCTAAGCGACATGGAGTGCACTCTAGGTGCACTAGTGATTGGATACTGTGGTGCCTTATGAGTCCCTAGTATATGGTACCTTAGGTGCCAAGGGCATAGGTACTTCACAGGCCTACCAGGGGCTGCAGCATGTGTTATGCCACCCCTGGGAAGCAGTCTAAATCTGACACCACAGGCCTGCTACTGCAGCCTGGGTGAGGTGGTGCTAGCACCCCTCACTGAGATATAGGTTTCCTATATCTCTCCTGCACACACATATAAACCTATCAGTCACCCCTAAGGCAGGCCCTATCAATCCTGAGGGCAGGGTGCTTGGCTTCTATGTGAGGGGGTGCCTCTGCCTGAGCAGGGCCCCTCTGCAGCTCTCAGAGTCTATTCTCTGGTGCTGTTTGTGGATGCGGTTAAACCATATACTATTTAAGTGCATTATATCCTCGCGGTAAATGGTAACTTTGGAATGGCTGCATCAAAACATGTCGTGTTTGGTGTCAAACATCTTGGAATACTACCCCCCGCCAATCTTGGCGGCGGGGGTAGCATTCCACCCTTCTAGAGGGATAAGACATGTACCTGCTGTGGAAACGCGGTAGAATCCTAAAGAGCCCTGGCATCACAAAATGGATGCCACCAGTCACAGACACTGGGCTGCCCTCCTGCTGATGACCGAAACTCGCAGTGGAGGAAGCCCAACAATAGGCATCCTGTCACAGGGAGGTGTAACCACCTTCCAGACAGGGTTTAGTGTATTGGGGCTGGGTGGATGCACTCTTAGAGTGCTTTGAAGTCCTGCACTGGGGGAGCAGAAGGCTCCTCTGTGCATATGCCAGTTCAAACCAGCTCAGGGGCTACCTGCCCCTGCTCTGGCGCGAAACTGGACAAAGGGAAGTGGGTGTAGCCACCCCTCCCTTGACCCTCCCATAGGTGGGGTCATAGAGCTAGTCCATCCCCTCTTTTTAGTATAAGAGGGGGAACCTTGCCATTGCAAAGCAGATAACCCCTGGACGACACTCTACAGAAGAATCCTGGCCCTTCGACGTTCCACTACCTTTGGAAGACAGAAGAATCTCCCTTGGAGTCAAGGAGTGACTCCCCTGCTTAGCAGGCACCAAAAACGACAACGACGGTCGCAAACTACGCCGCTCCCGCCGGAGTCCGAAGTCCCTGCAGCCCAAGAAGTGGATTTCCTGACCTCTCCCAGGCCATCGTGAGTCCCCAGCGAAGCTGAGGCAAGTGGACCCCACGAGTAACGAGGAACCGCGACCCCTGGGTACCGTGCACTATTGTCGAGTGCAACCCCTTCACAACGTTCTACGAACTTGTGCTTTGGACCACGTGTGGTCCCGACCTCCAACAGGAATCCCTCCGAAGATCAGAGGCCTACACCGTCCTGAGTGACCGTGGGCCCCTGTTGAGTGATTCCGCCCGAGGTGTCTTCGCGATCCCTTGCCCGCTGGCTTGTGGGTCCCCAGAAGACTTCTTAAAGAAACCAAAGGGCTCCCCTGGTTGCTCCAGGCCTGCCCTGACTTACCCTCGCTGGGTGAGTCCCTCAGACCTTGCTGGTCTGTGCCATCGACTTTTCTTCATCTCCCCAAGACTTGCTGCTGCCAAGGCTTGTTGGCTCTAATCGAGTGCCGACACCGCAGTCAGCTGCAGACGTCGAGGGACCCACCGAATCCAGCTCCTGGTCGTCGTCGACCCCTCCTGGACCACGTGGCTGAAGAGTCAAGGCACCCGCAACCGACCTGAATCAACCAACGACGGTGGGCATCCATCTTCCTTGCCCCGGGTCACTGCCAAGTGACTTTGAACCCTGTCCCCTCTGCTTTCAGGTCATCCTTCTTCAGAATCCAGGCTTGGATTCCACCGGACACTTCTTCAGCTCCCGCAAGCAGCAAGTCTTCTTTGTTCGCCATTGAAAACGACGCCGCGACCCGACACCAAAGGACGCCTATGCACCCGGCTTCCCTGGGTGAGGTAACTCCAGCACTACGGTGCTCCTGTGGGTGTGGGCCCTAGAACTACTTACCCTGTAAGTGACTTGCTTGTAGGTTCTCCCGAAGTATCCTAAAACTCTTTATTTCCAACCGCGACTTGCCCCATTGAAGTTAACGGCGATTCGCGCCTGTGTATCCACACTGCACGCGTCCCCCGTGGGTCCTTTCCTTACCTGCCTTGGGTGGTTTTGTGAGGCCCCAGCACTTCTGAAGGCCCTAGGCCTTGTCTCCCTGCAAGTCGTTGTCCCTAAGTCTCTTACTTAGTATATGGTCTGGTACGCCCCTAGGGCCCCAGCCATATTTTGTGCTTAACTTATTGTGAAACGTTGATTTGTGCATATGTTTGTCTTCTAATCTCATAAAGAGATTAGTAGAGAGTTATTTAGAAATAAATACATATATATTTGATATATATACCTGTGTGGTGTCTTTTCATTTGGTGATTCAAGAGATTATATGGTAAAACAAGCTGCTTTACATTCCTCCGAGACTTAGCCTGAAGGCTGCTCTCCACAGCTACCACTAGGATAGCTTTCTTTAAAAGGTTGTCTTAAACCTATCTACCATAAGAGTCGATTTGCCCTGGTGCAAGGTGTCCACTTTAATTAGTGAACAGCATATACCAGGCCAACTTCTCACATTGGTGGGCAGCGTGTGGGATTCCAGCTTGCCATTGTTTTACCAGAAAATCTCTATTTGAATTACTAACTGAAAACCATTATAGGTACTCAAGGTACATATAAAGTCAAGCTTAGTATCAATAAGTTCTACTGAACTTAGAGCTGTGTGCCAAGGGATAGCACACCCTTTCCACAGCTCAAGCTAGGATCAGTAGGCCACAAACTAGTGTAGGTAGTACAACACTGCACAACACTAGAATGTCCTTAAAGGGTGGACCCAGTGGATCCACTCAGCCTCAGTACAAGGACATGGCTTTCTCTGACTTGAGAGCCATGTGTGTTGACAGACACCTGAGACTAGGACAGAGTCCCTCAACACTCCACCTGATAGATCTGCTGACAGCAGATGACCTTAGATTGGCTCTAGGAGCTAAAGGGTTTGAATCAGTGGGTGGGTCAGTCATAGTATCTGGGTCAGATGATGAAAATCAGAATGACCAAGACTCTGTGATTGAAGGGCCAGGCTCCAAGGGGCCTGAAAAGGACAGAGGAATTCTCCCTAAGAGAACTGACAGAGAGGAGGAGAGGCACAGATCCCCTTCCAGGGAATCTGACCACTCTTATCACTCTGGCAGAGAATTTGTCCAGCAGAGGAGCTCATACTTTTCCTTAAGAGAGACCTCCTCTGAGAGAAGGTGCAAACTGCTCCAGTATGAGGAAGCCAGAGTGGCCCTCAGAACCAAGCAGTTGGCACTGGATAGGGAAGCCCTGGAGATCCAGAGAGCTTCTAGAAAGAGGGGTTAGAACCCCCTGGTGGCAGCAACAGTGTCCCTAGAGGCAGAGAATATATTCCTGACCATAGGAACCTGAGCAAGGTTGTTCCTCCCTACCAGAGTGGGGATGATATCCACAAGTGGATAACTGCTATGGAGAGGGCCTGTAGAGTACAGCAGGTCCCCCAAAAGCAGTGGGCAGCAATCTTGTGGCTCTCCTTTTCAGATAAAGGAAGAGACAAGCTCCTCACTGTTAGAGAGGAGGATGCTGATGATTATGAGGTCCTGAAGAGTGCACTGATAGATGGGTTTGGCTTAACCACTGAGCAGTACAGGTTGAAGTTCAGAGATACCCAGAAGGCACAGACTCAGGACTGGACAGACTTTGTAGATTGTGCATCCAAGGCTCTGGAGGGTTGGCTGGTTGGCAGTAGGGTTACTGATTTCAAAGGATTTTATAATCTAATGATGAGAGAACAGATCCTTAATAATTGTCAAAACCAGCTTTTACACCAGTACCTGGTGGACTCTGATCTGACCTCTCCCCATGAATTGGGAAAGAAGGCAGACAAATGGGTCAGAACCAGGGTAAGGCCTAAGAATCAGGGTGGTGACCACAAGAAAGATTCTACCAAGTCCCAAGAGAAAGGTGGGGATAAATCCAAGGATAAGTCCACTACAGGGCCCCAAAATTCCTCTTCTGGGGGTGGGTCCCAAACTCCTTCCTCTCCTGAAAAGAAACCCTATTGCCATGTCTGTAAAAAGCCTGGGCACTGGAAATCTGATCCCAGTTGTCCCAGGAATGGCAATAAAGAAAATGTTCCTCCAACAACTACTACCACCCCTCCTGGTACTACCAGTAGTAATCCTCCAGTTGGGAGTAGTGCACCCAAAAAGTTAGGTGCTTTTGCAAGAGGAACAGAGGTGGGCCCTAGTTTAGACAGGACCCCCTCAACAGACTCCTCAGATTCTGATGGTGGTGTAGGATATGCCACCTTTACCATGGGTCCCATAGCATTGGGCAGGTACAGACTGGAGCCAATAATTAATGGTCAGAAAGCTGTGGCATTTAGGGACACAGGGGCTAGTGTCACCATGGTGGCAGGGAAACTAGTCCCCCTCACCAGCTTTTACCTGAGTTTAAATACCAGGTGACCAACATTGATGGTGTCAGAACAGATCACCCCATGGCCATAGTCAATCTCAGCTGGGAGGGAGTCACAGGCCCAAAGAGAGTGGCAGTGTCCCCAACCTTACCTGTAGATTGCCTGATGGGCAATGATCTGGAAATTTCAGCCTGGGCTGAAATTGAACACCAAACCCATCTGAAGATGTTGGGTGTCCCTGTAAAGGTTAGTGGGGCTGTGATGGCCACAGCCCCAGCCCAAGATTTTGGAGAGATGGAGCCTGGAAGAATGGCCCACTCTCCCCCAGAAGAGAGCACAAGGGTTGAAGAAAAGTCTTCTTCCCTCCAGACAGTAGGTAAGGGTCAGCCTCCTCAGGGAACTGACCCTACCCCTAGTGAAGGAACTGCCACAGAGGTAGTCAGGCCTGGCCTGGCCACCCCCTGATGGCAGAGGACCCTTACAAGGTGGTACCCAGTCTGGAGCAGGTAACCTGCCCCTCTCTACCCTGCCTCAGTCAGCCCAGGGCTGCAGAGGTCAGGGAGGTCAGTGGACCCCCAGGGCCCCCTGTCCAGAGGAACCCCCATCAGCAGATTAGGGGCACCCAGGCTAGTAGCCCTAGCCAGGTAGAAATTCCTCAACCCACTGAGGGATCCCCCATACCTTTATGTAGGGACCTCCCCCAGAAGGACTCTGTTAGGCAAGGGCAAACCTGGGACCAAAGGTTCCAAACATGCCATGTCCCTCCAGTGTTCCACCCAAAGGGACCCAACCCCCGGCTGTAGGCAGTCAAGGTTGACCCTTAGAGCAGAGTACCACTCAGTCATGGAAAGACAGGCATACATGGTGACCAGTGAGCTGAGAAAGCTGAGGCCAACATTCCTAGGGCCACACTTCCCTACTCAGACACCTCACCAGCCTGGTACTTTACCAAAGCACACCACAGGTAGTGATTCCCCATGGTGGAGACCCTCTCATACCCTTAGGGTGAGGGATTGCTTAGTGGACCATAAGACAGGGGGCAACCATGCTAGTGCAGGTGCTTCCTTATATGGCCACTTAGTCAATAAAGGCTCAACTGGCCAAGGTTAGCCTTATCTCCTTTCGTTTGGGGGGTTATGTAGGAAGGTGGAATCTGACTATATGGTTGCCCCCACTTTTTTATGGTGTTTTGCTGGTTTATGACTTAGTTGGACTGGGACCCTGCTATTCAGGGCCCCAGTCTATCTGCTCTCTCTAAACGACATGGAGTGCACTCTAGGTGCACTAGTGATTGGATACTGTGGTGCCTTATGAGTCCCTAGTATATGGTACCTTAGGTGCCAAGGGCATAGGTACTTCACAGGCCTACCAGGGGCTGCAGCATGTGTTATGCCACCCCTGGGAAGCAGTCTAAATCTGACACCACAGGCCTGCTACTGCAGCCTGGGTGAGGTGGTGCTAGCACCCCTCACTGAGATATAGGTTTCCTATATCTCTCCTGCACACACATATAAACCTATCAGTCACCCCTAAGGCAGGCCCTATCAATCCTGAGGGCAGGGTGCTTGGCTTCTATGTGAGGGGGTGCCTCTGCCTGAGCAGGGCCCCTCTGCAGCTCTCAGAGTCTATTCTCTGGTGCTGTTTGTGGATGCGGTTAAACCATATACTATTTAAGTGCATTATATCCTCGCGGTAAATGCTAACTTTGGAATGGCTGCATCAAAACATGTCGTGTTTGGTGTCAAACATCTTGGAATACTACCCCCCGCCAATCTTGGCGGCGGGAGTAGCATTCCACCCTTCTAGAGGATAAGACATGTACCTGCTGTGGAAACGCGGTAGAATCCTAAAGAGCCCTGGCATCACAAAATGGATGCCACCAGTCACAGACACTGGGCTGCCCTCCTGCTGATGACCGAAACTCGCAGTGGAGGAAGCCCAACAATAGGCATCCTGTCACAGGGAGGTGTAACCACCTTCCAGACAGGGTTTAGTGTATTGGGGCTGGGTGGGTGCACTCTTAGAGTGCTTTGAAGTCCTGCACTGGGGGAGCAGAAGGCTCCTCTGTGCATATGCCAGTTCAAACCAGCTCAGGGGCTACCTGCCCCTGCTCTGGCGCGAAACTGGACAAAGGGAAGTGGGTGTAGCCACCCCCTCCCTTGACCCTCCCATAGGTGGGGTCATAGAGCTAGTCCATCCCCTCTTTTTAGTATAAGAGGGGAACCTTGCCATTGCAAAGCAGATAACCCCTGGACGACACTCTACAGAAGAATCCTGGCCCTTCGACGTTCCACTACCTTTGGAAGACAGAAGAATCTCCCTTGGAGTCAAGGAGTGACTCCCCTGCTTGGCAGGCACCAAAAACGACAACGACGGTCGCAAACTACGCCGCTCCCGCCGGAGTCCGAAGTCCCTGCAGCCCAAGAAGTGGATTTCCTGACCTCTCCCAGGCCATCGTGAGTCCCCAGCGAAGCTGAGGCAAGTGGACCCCACGAGTAACGAGGAACCGCGACCCCTGGGTACCGTGCACTATTGTCGAGTGCAACCCCTTCACAACGTTCTACGAACTTGTGCTTTGGACCACGTGTGGTCCCGACCTCCAGCAGGAATCCCTCCGAAGATCAGAGGCCTACACCGTCCCGAGTGACCGTGGGCCCCTGTTGAGTGATTCCGCCCGAGGTGTCTTCGCGATCCCTTGCCCGCTGGCTTGTGGGTCCCCAGAAGACTTCTTAAAGAAACCAAAGGGCTCCCCTGGTTGCTCCAGGCCTGCCCTGACTTACCCTCGCTGGGTGAGTCCCTCAGACCTTGCTGGTCTGTGCCATCGACTTTTCTTCATCTCCCCGAGACTTGCTGCTGCCAAGGCTTGTTGGCTCCAATCGAGTTGCCGACACCGCAGTCAGCTGCAGACGTCGAGCGACACACCGAATCCAGCTCCTGGTCATCGTCGACCCCTCCTGGACCACGTGGCTGAAGAGTCAAGGCACCCGCAACCGACCTGAATCAACCGACGACGGTGGGCATCCATCTTCCTTGCCCCGGGTCACTGCCAAGTGACTTTGAACACTGTCCCCTCTGCTTTCAGGTCATCCTTCTTCAGAATCCAGGCTTGGATTCCACCGGACACTTCTTCAGCTCCCGCAAGCAGCAAGTCTTCTTTGTTCGCCATTGAAAACGACGCCGCGACCCGACACCAAAGGACACCTATGCACCCGGCTTCCCTGGGTGAGGTAACTCCAGCACTACGGTGCTCCTGTGGGTGTGGGCCCTAGAACTACTTACCCTGTAAGTGACTTGCTTGTAGGTTCTCCCGAAGTATCCTAAAACTCTTTATTTCCAACCGCGACTTGCCCCATTGAAGTTAACGGCGATTCGCGCCTGTGTATCCACACTGCACGCGTCCCCGTGGGTCCTTTCCTTACCTGCCTTGGGTGGTTTTGTGAGGCCCCAGCACTTCTGAAGGCCCTAGGCCTTGTCTCCTTGCAAGTCGTTGTTTCTAAGTCTCTTACTTAGTATATGGTCTGGTACGCCCCTAGGGCCCCAGCCATATTTTGTGCTTAACTTATTGTGAAACGTTGATTTGTGCATATGTTTGTCTTCTAATCTCATAAAGAGATTAGTAGAGAGTTATTTAGAAATAAATACATATATATTTGATATATATACCTGTGTGGTGTCTTTTCATTTGGTGATTCAAGAGATTATATGGTAAAACAAGCTGCTTTACATTCCTCCGAGACTTAGCCTGAAGGCTGCTCTCCACAGCTACCACTAGGATAGCTTTCTTTAAAAGGTTGTCTTAAACCTATCTACCATAAGAGTCGATTTGCCCTGGTGCAAGGTGTCCACTTTAATTAGTGAACAGCATATACCAGGCCAACTTCTCACAAAGAGCAATTAGGATCTGGATGATGGCCTTGATGGAGAAGTATTTCCTGATTTTTATTTAATTTTTCGAAGTTGAAAGAAACAGGAAGAAGTCACCGTGCCTATCTGGGGTTTCAGTGACAGGTCTTCATCGACCAAAATCCAAAAGCTTTTAACCAGCCTTTTTGGGATTGGGTACCCATCTCTGATGGCCAGAAAGAGGGATTCCAACTGTGCAATTTATTTTTAATCATCACAATCTCAGTTTTGTCTGAGTTCAGCTTCATCTGATGGCAGTTCATCAAGTCATGGATATAGAGCATAGTGATCTTAAAAAACTCTGTGGATTCAGGTGAGTCATCCATGTTAAAAAGTAGCCTCAAATCATCGGCGTAGTTATATATTCTCACCCTATGCCTCTGAAGAGAGCGTACTAATGGGCGAATGTAAAGACTGGATAAGAGGGGGGACAAAGAGAAGCCCTGCGGTACACCGCAGGCAAGTCTGACCTTGGGTGAGCCAAAAGGAAAGAGGCGCTCCGACTGAGATCGGTCTGAAAGAATGGATTTCAGCCAATCTAATGCTGATTCCTGCAGGCCAGTAACCTCAACGCAGTTGATTAAGATGCATGATCCACCGTGTCAAAGGCCGGCGATAAATCCAAAAGGACTAGTGCCTGGGCCTGACCTTTGTCAGCTGCCTCTTTTATGTCATTGACTATGGAAAGTATGACGGATTCCATGGAATGAGCTAGTCGGAAACCCGCTTGATGAGAGTCAAGGAAGGAGCAGTCTTCGAAGAAAGAACAAAGATGATGGGCAATGTGTGCCTCCAATATATTAGCAAGGTAAGGAAGTAATGAACTGGGGTGGTAATTCTTTAGGACATATGAATCTTCCCCAGCTTTTATTAGAAGTGGGACGACTGCCCCTTCCTTGAAGGTATGGGGGACCATGCCCTGTATAAGAGACAAATTAAGCAGAGAGATCGCCTGGTCGGGAAGGTCTGAGAAGGTGGTTTTTTGGATCCTAGGAGGACAGATGCCATTTGGGGAGCCGGACTTAACCTTGGTCATCAGCTGCAAAAGATCATCTTTGGTGATTGACGGGAAAGCTGTAAGTTTTATAGGATTTATTTCTTCCATAGAGATAGCACTGATCAGAGGACTCAGATGCTGTCTTTAATCATCTGGATTTTCTCGATGAAGTAAGAGTTTAGATCATCGCAGAATCTTGTATGCTGTCTGACTATGAAGCTTTATCTCAAATTTACCTTTCATTGACTTTTTGTTTACATTTGTGGGTTCTGGGTGACTGACTATAGGTGTATTTTTGGTTGCTGGCAAAATGGAGATCCATGCCAAGTGGGCTTTCATGGTTGCAGGAAACGTTGTACATGATCTATGTCAACAAACTAAGTTCTTGGGTGCTGTTCTTAGGTATTTTTCCAATCAATCAGGGCCTCTAATGGTCCACCTTCTCCTTTTAGGAGCTTCTTATTGGAGAGTTATATGTGAGTAATTCATTCTGGGCTACATTTATTTTAATTTTAATAAAATGGGTATGTTAGGGTGGGTCATGTGCAAAATGCTGTAAAAAGTTACACAAAGACTATTTATAAAAGTAATGTGAAATGATGCAAAATAGCGTGGCCGTGAAATGCATAGAAAAAATAACTCCAGGCCAAAGCAGGGGAAAAAATGTCTTTTCATAGCAACACCATAGAAATGGACACATTACTGAAAGAAGGGTATAAAGACAACATGGAGATAGTTATTGTAAGACACAGGCAGCGTTTGCATGCACCGTGAAGAAAAAGATAGTACAGGGAAAAAATCTACACACAGAGGGTCACACTGTTTGACCTGCCTGATGAGGACATTTAAAGATATATGGATTGAGCAGGGAGTCTATGCAATCGCATGATTTGTTGAATAAAAAGCATGGCGAGGGTCTTGGTAGTGGGAACTTCTTTAAGGGCAATAAAATGCATCATCTTGGAGAAAAGATCTACTACCACCCAAATGTTTGTAAAGCCATTGGAGTTGGTGTAATGCTACAGGCATTAATACATTGTAAGATCATGTGATGACCATTGACTCCAGGTTGCTTTAGTTACATTCGTGAGCACGGTTTCATCTTGTATCTGTCTGACCCTCCCTTTCAGCTGCAAACGCAGGCAGGGCCAGGTTACTTCCGCACACAAACAAAATTATTTATGTTTCTCACTTCACCGAGCGAGAGAGATAAGCTGTTAGAACAGACAGTGTGGGAGGTTTACAGTGTCCAAGGATGAGAAAGTGAAGAATTGTGCCTCAGCTTTCATCAGAGCCTGGCCAGCTCCGTTGAGTGACCTTGATGCAGAGAGTGTAGCCAGCACCTACAGTGCAAATGAAGGGCGGGGGAGGTTCTATAAGTCTCTCCGTGTTAGTAAAGAGTATAAAGACGGAGACCTCTTGGCGCTTTGACAGGAACTCTTCTAGGAGTGGACGCACTGCCTAGAGCCCTTTCCCGGCTGAAAGCTGCTGCTGAGACTGTCAACGGGTTCCCCAGTTGCGCTAGCAGGATGATGCAAGACAGACAGCTGCTGATGAATTTCAAGTACCTTATTCTTGTGTACATTCCCTAAAGCCCTTGCTAGATCCCCTAAAGCCCTTGCTAGAACTCAGGGTGTCTTCAGACAGGGCCGGGGCCAAGTCCTGAACATGTATCTGGTCGTCCATATTGTCCAAGTGGTGGAAGCATGCAAGGCTTGGCCTTCTGTCATGCACTCAACTGGCCCCAACTGCGGAGACGAAACTGGAGCGGACGCTGGACCTCCTATCTCCCTCAGGGCTGAGCCCGTTCAAAGAACAGAAGCTCCTTAAACCAAGCACTGCCCCAGGAAGGAAAGGGGGTTGGCATTAAATAGGAAAAGAGAGACTTGCAGTACTGGATCTCTTCAGTGGCTGCGCGACACTGCGTAACAGGATTTGTCGCTCCTGAGACCTTCTGTGCCTGCGAGGTAGATATACACTCTGGTTTTGCGATGACGTAATACACTGGAAATAACAAGGCAGTTACCATCAGTACACTAACAGATATCTATATACAATGACCATGCATTGACTTCAGTGGCATACACTTACAGGTTTTATCAGCAGCATGGAATACTTTATACAGAAGAATTACGTGGTCTGTTTTTTTATGTGGTACATTAGCTGCCTAAAATGATAGTAGAAGATGGGCGTGTAGATCACAGATACCACTTATGAAAGAAGGATTCATTTGAATCAGGTTATTTTTAGGGCACCAGGGCAAGTGGTGTTCAAAGAACTATGCAACAGATCCATCACACGTGGGGAGATATAGTTGCCCGTGAGCAAGATTTGTGGCATCACCTGAGAATTGAAGTGAATGGACCAATTTGCAAGTATTCACAATTTGTTTTAATTAGTAATGTAACAATTCAAATAAAATATTTTTGCATTTTGAATACAATTTACACACTTAATTAAAATGTATTTTATTATTTCAAAATAAAAACATTACTGTAATAAGTAACTTTTATATTAAGAAACATTTTAAAAATATTATTATAAGTATTCATATAAATAGGAACTTCAGTTTTTTCAAAAAAATTATATATTTTCACAAACGAAATGCTATAGAGTGTAACATTTTATTTTGATCCAAATTAATAGCGTTTGCTGTAGTTTACAATGATATCCTTAGTTTAATGTTAATATCTCTTTATCTTTAAAAGTTGAAGAGGACCAGAGCCAATTAATCCTTCAGAATTCAGAATTCCGAAGCATTGGAGTTGACGCAGGGGAGTTATCATCTAACATTAATGTTAAAATGTCAATATTTAATATTTAAAGTAATATGTTAAATTAAAAAAAAGAAATTCAATTAAAATCATTCGTTTTAATGCTGTGCCTGCGACAGGGTGCAGGGTTTTACACACACACACCCATTTCCCCATAGGAGATTGTGTTATGGCTGGTATACGGCTGTAACACAAGCTCCCATTGGGAAAAATGAGAATCCGACCGAACAGTGCTCGGTCGCATTGTAATCCGGCATTTGGATTGCATCATATGAGCCCCAAAGTTTTCAAAAGTTAAATATTTTTTATTTTTAATGCATTTTTAATGTATATGCTCTAGTTTTAAAATGAACACGAGTAATAATACAGTCCCTATTCAATTTCCCATAAACTCTGACATCCCACTCCTTAAGTTTGTTGTCTTATAAATTATTTTAAATATTCAAAATACTTATTATATAAAATTGATATGTTGGGGGGCGTGGCCAAGATGGCGGAGTGAGTGGACGCGTTGTTCCTGAGCTCCGCTCCCGCCGGGCCTACAGCATCGCCTATGGCATCCCCAGCATCTGGATTCCCCGTCGGTGGCTTCACGGCGAGACGGCGCCTGGGGGCCGAGAACAGCGGGGCCTCCTGATCGCCCAGAAAGATCGGATTGGACAGCCGCCGGCCGCCCCGGGCTCCCGCGTGGAGAGCGAGGAGACGGGCCTAACACAAGGACCGCCGGAGAGCTCTCCGAGTGCAGCAGACCCCCGCCGTATCTGCTGGCGAGCCCTTAGAGGGTGCCTTTAACATATCGTCCCCGTTGGCTTGGGATCAGCCCCCCGCTCCCGCACCTTGCACCAGTCGCCTACCGCTGGGCGGTTGCTTGGGCTCGGCCCCGGGCCTGTGGCACGGCCTCTCCGGGCCAGGGAATTCACGCGAGCCCGCGGGCTCGTTGGAGGCGCCTGTTCTGGCCTCCTGCGGAGAGCGGGGCCTCTCCTGAAGCTCTGCAGCACTCGACGTGAGCCCTGGACACAGCTGGTGCCCCTTCGCCCTGATCGCGGGCCGGAGGGAGCCTCCGGTACGCCCGGTTACTGGCGGCGGCCCACTTGGGGCCTGCGGAGTGGGGCTGGAGCCCGGGCACTGCAGCGTCGTTGACTAGCGCTGTGAAGATGGCGTGACACAGCGCAATTCTGAGCATTCTGGTGGCCCCCCGGCGGAGCGTCGTTGCAGCAAGGGAGGCTGCTTGAACGCACTCGGACCTGTGGAGCCCCGTCAGGCCTTCTTGCAGGTGAGGCCTGCCGCGAGGGGAGGGTATTGGAGCCTTTCCCCCTGCTGGTTCTTCTAGGCCCTTCCGGATAGCTGGTCCAGAGCGGGACACTGCGGTTCTGCGGTCACTGCCTGCATTAAAGGCCGCCCTAGGGGGACCATAACCTTGTGGTGTCTATAGATTTTAGAGTGAAGTCCCCAGCTGAGAGACAGTCCCGGCTCTGTGAGAGATCCGTGAACTATCGCACCTTTGCGACCGGGGGCCTACTCGGCTTTCCGCTGCCCGGAGACCGGAATCAGCACATTACACCCATCGAGGATTACCTGGTGGGGACTGGTGTCCCCCGGCCCCCTCTTCCTGGTTGGATTGGTGACTGCGGGGCCTCGGACGTGGGGCCCACGTGTGGCCAACGGCACTTGGAGGACTGAGGAGACGGAGAAGCACAGGTACAGGGGTGCACCGGGTGGGCCCTTCTGCTGGGAAAGCACCACCGCGACTGGGGAGGCTACAATCCTGCTATCAGTGGTCGAGCTGTGAGGGCCTTGGGAAGAGACGGCGGCGATGCTGGGGTCTCTCGGCACCTGCTAGGTCTCCCCTGCGCACCACCTGGGCCCAGCGTGGGGGGTTCCCCTGAGGACATTGAACTCTGCCGGTGATTTGGTCCTTTCCAGAGGCTGGAGGCTCGACGGTGCCTGTGGTCGCCGGTTACGTAATCCCCGATCCCGTCCACCTTGGGGACTGGTTGCCCCTGGGAGCATCAAGGGACCTTTTGCTACCGCCAGGCACTGAAGGAGAGCCGGAGTTTTGTCTGGCATCAGTGGATTGCCAATATTCCTCGCGGAGCACCTGAGGGGGAACGACGCCCCTTCT